>CAUYUJ010018892.1:190000-192859 GCA_963575745.1 Prorocentrum cordatum | reverse complement strand
TCCTCCGGGCGCCCCGCTCTCAGTGGCAGGGGGGGCAGCCCTCTGCTCCCAGACGGCAGGGGGGCGAGATTCGAGAGAGGAGCGAAGAGGATCGAGGATCGAGGATCGAGCGACGGCTTCGAGGATGGAGCGAGGAGCGAGGATCGAGGATCGAGGATCGAGGATCGAAGATGGAGGATCGAGCGAGGCCCAGAAACGAGGGGCGTCGAGGAGCGAGCCGCGCGGGCGCGCGCACGCTCGATCCGTGCTCCCGCTGCCCATGCTGCTGCAGCTTCCCTGAGACCCTGGCGTCTTAGTTTTTCTTAGCATCGCTCGGACGTGTGCGTTTTTTCCTCGGCGAGAACCATCGAGGACCATCCTGGACCATCGAGCAAAAAAAACACGCACGAAACCGAAACATGCACGGGAAATGGACGTCCGAGCGAAGGCAAGTATTTCGAGCTGGGCGGTGTCGCCGGGTGTCGGGCCCCAGGACCATCACGGATGGAGCCGGCTCGAAGAGTGGCGCGGGAAGATGGGGTTCATGGGGCTCTGGTCGTGATAGTTGTTGCGGTGTTTCAGTGTTTACGCAACGTCGGCTACCGCATCCCCATTCCGTCTCCTCCTCCTCCTTCCTCTCTCCTTCTCCTCTTCCTCCTCCCTCCTTCCTCTCTCCTTCTCCTCCTCCTCCTCCTCCTCCTCCTCCTCCTCCTCCTCCTCCTCCTCCTCTTCCTCCCAGCTCCTCGATCCTTATCCTCCTCCCCTCGGGGGGGCGAGGGCAACTCGTGTCTCTTGTATTCTCCCCTGGGGGCCAGGTGGCCTCCTGGCTGCGCTGGGGACTCCCAGGCGGAGGCACAGATCTGTGCACATATCCAGGCGACCGGTCCTCCGACGCGTGGGGTGGCCCTGCATCGAAGAGAGGCAGCTGCAGCAGGAGCTGTTCGGGGCGCGGGTGGGGTACTGTGCCCTGGGGAGGCCTCGGATCCTCCAGCATGCCTGCCTTGTCGGCTGAGGGCGGCAATGGCAGCCATGGTCAATCGGGGGCGGACAGAGGGGGGTGATGACTAGGGGGGGGGGGGATATCATGGCGGGGGCCATGGTATTTCACCTGATTTTATGGCGCCTCATCTTATTTCCGGGGGCCATGGTATTTCACCTGATTTTATGGCGCCTCATCTTATTTCCTCACGTCCCTGGCCCCCCCGCTGGGCCGCGCACGTGCCGCCGGCCATGACTTGCAACCCCCCCCTCTTGGACACCCCCCTCTTTGGCCGCTCCCGAGTCAATCTGCGGTGGGAGTTCCACCAGTTTCCAGACCTCGGATTCCTTGTCCAACTCCGACGAAGGCATCTATACACCACCACCGTGCCAGACCAGGGCCATCCTGGGCCGTAGGATGGTGTATAGACCCTCCTTTCTCGGCCAGGAGGGCGTATACACCATCCTAGGGCCCAGGATGGCCCTGGCCTGGCACGGTGGTGGTGTATTGATGCTTTCTGCGTACCAACGGTTCCTCGTCCGGCGGTCCCGCCGTCGGCGTAAAAAATGGCTCCAGGCCCGTGCGGAATGCCGGGGTCGGCGCCAGAGCCCCTTTTGGCTTGGCGCGGCCCCCTTGGGCGCCGCGCCGGGGCGCGCGCGCCTCGGGCGCGGCGCGAGGGGGGGGGCGACAAGTGGGCCTGGCATCGCTCGGACGTGCGCATTTTTCGGGGTGGACAGAACCCCCAACAGTGACATGTCGATTAGTGAATTGTCCGTTTTCGGTTCTCGAGAGGGCGCCGTGGCCGTTATTTTCCAAGCTTGCGCCCGCCAGGTTTGGGCCTCAGGTCGTTTTCACTAAACCACGTTTAGCTAAAGGGGGTCTGTCCATCCCCGAATTTTTCCTTCGGCGAGGGCCATCGAGGAGCATCCTTGATCACTTGGCGGCAAAGCCACGCACGAAACCACAAAAAACACAGGGAGTGGACGTCCGAGCGATGGCCAGTGGGGTGGGGGGCGAAGAGAGGTGTAGTTTTTGGAGCAACTCGGGGGCCCTGAAGGGGTTCCCCGGGCCCCGAAGGTGGTATGAGAGGTGCGGGTCTTGTCGCCCTTCCGTTTCCCCCCCCCCCCCCCCCCTTGAAAGAGCGCCCCAGCGCCGCGCCCCCGGACAGGGGGGTCCAGCGCAGATCCAGAGGAGGATGAGGAGGAGGAGGAGTTGCAGGAGGAGGAGGAGGAGGGTGAGGGGGAGGAGGAGGAGAAGAGGAGGAGGAGGACGAGGAAGGAGGAGGAGGAGGAGGAGAGGCAGGAGGATGGGGAGGCGGGAGGAAGAGGAGGAGAGAGGAGACGGAGGAGGCGAGGAAGAGGAGGAGGAGGAGGAGGATGGTGGAGAGGAGGAGGAGGAGGAGGAGTGTCGGGGGAGGAGGACGGAGGAGGAGGAGAGGAGGGGGAGGAGGAGGAGGATGAGGATGAGGAGGAGGAGGAGGAGGAGGAGAAAGAAGAAGAAGAAGACGTCGAATAATAATAATAATCAGAAGACGAAGAAGAAGCATAATAAGCATAATTCCCCAATCAGAGCTTGCCTCTGTAGGGGTCCTAGCGGATATACAGCTGAGGTGAGGTGAGCGGCCGATTTCGGTGGCCGGGGCCGGGTGCCCGGGTGCCCGGGGGTTCCCGGGGGTGCCTGGGTGCCCAGGTGTGTGGCCGATTTCGGTGGCCGGGGCAGGGTGCCCGGGGGTGCCCGGGTGCCCAGGGGTGCCCGGGTGCCCGGGGTGCCCAGGGGTGCCCGGGTGCCCCGGGTGCCCAGAAGTGCCCGGGGGTGCCTAGCCCAATAGCCCTATATCCCTATAGCCCAATAGCCCAATCGCCATATATCCCTATAGCACTATAACCCTATAGCCCTATAGC
>CAUYUJ010018892.1:132500-187500 GCA_963575745.1 Prorocentrum cordatum | reverse complement strand
GAGTGCACCAGGGAGGCGCTCCAACGCAGATCAAGAAATCCGCGCGGGTCTCCGTGAGTTGGAAGCTATATTTATGTTGACGCGTGCTCTTTTACCAGTGGGGGAGGGGAATTGCGTGTAAGCGTTTTTGAAGGTGGGGGGTGGCACGCGCACAGCATGTCGTTTTTCAGTATCCAACGCCGCCTGTCTCGGTCCGCGGTCTGTGTTGCTGTGATGGCGCACAGGTGTTGCTTCGATGCCTGGCTGCTCGGCATGTCGCGCACCCCAGCCCATCCCGAAACAATACCCGTGCGAGCCGTCGTAGGATCCTAATGTTCCAACCTACTTTAGCCTTGCTCACCAGAAAGAATGTCGAGCATCAACAAAATATCGAAAATCTAGGGTTTTCACGTGTCGGGCCTTGGGAGAGACTCGTTCCACACTGCTTCGGCACTCCTTCGACACTCTTCCATGTGCTCGAAATGATCTCTGGGATGTGGCCCTTCTGTGCGATAGGAGCAACCTCATCGTAGGAAGGAGCTCGAGAGGCAGGAGCGAAAGAGGAGAGGCACGTAGGGATCGCCCATAGCAGCCTCTCAACCACGGGCGGTGGTGGTCGCCCTGGAGGCCTCCCTCTTGGCGCTCTCTTGTGGGAGGGCCTCTCCGGCCAGGGCCCCAGAAGCAGCGGAATCGAGGCCCTTCTCCTCGAGGCCCTTCGAGGCCCTCCTTCCCTCCCTCCTGCCATCTCTCCCTCCTCATGCGCCTCTCCCTCCCTCGCTCCCTCCTCCTTCGCTACTCCTCCAGACGGAAGAAATCGGGATCGTCTTCACCGACATTGGCGCGCGTAGGGGTGCGCGTATACGCGCCCTCGTCTCCGTCGAGGCGGGCCGCGGCGGCGGCCGCGTAAGCCGCGGCGCAAGGTCGCTCTGTCATCTCGCATGAGCTGTTTTTCTGCTCGTCACTCGAGCCAGCAGAAGAGATACAGTGGAGGCCCATGCCAGGCAACACCCCGCTTTTGCCTCCAGGGTGCCCGGGTGTTCTTGGGTTTCGATGGTTCTGCGATGGACGGCGTGACGCGCCCTCACCAAAAAGCTCAGTGGACGTCTTGTGGTCTGGCCTCCACTGGTATTGCCACCAGGAGCTTCCGAGAGCCACCGGCAGAGCGTGGGGGGCGGGGAGTGTCGTCGACCCCTTGGCTGCAGGTTTCTCTTTGTGTGCGCCGAGGTCCCGCAAAAGTCCCCGTGTAGTGTAAGGGGTCCCGACTTGGGCTCGCCTGGAGCCGTTTCGGGGGCCTTTCGGGCCCGTTCTCGTAGCCGTCCTGAACGGCTGCAGGTTCCTCTTGTGCGCCGACGTCCCGAAGGATCCCGTTTGCAGGGGCCCTGCCTGGTTGGTGCTCTCCTGGGGCCTCTTCGGGGGCCTTTCGGGCCCTCTTGCGTCAGGAGGGGACAAACATAGACAATGAAGCGTCGAGCCCCAGGGAGATATGGAAATATGGGAAGTTGGGAGGAGGACGAAACGCGAGAGTTATATATACATATATACATATATATATATATGTACATATATGTGTATGAATTTAAACATAGGTCAAGTATTCGATATACGGTTTGAATCAGACTTGAATCGCGATTTGATGATTCACCTCTCGGGGATGACAATCTCCTCACCTAAACTAATTAATTCGTGACTTAATTCTTAGTGCGGAACTTGAATATGTGTAACATCCACAATTACTTCATTAGGGCAACTCTCTCATGAGAGAACTGCCTCTTTTGGAACAAATTTATCATGAAATAACTTTTTTTTTTTTCTCTCTCTCTCTCTCTCTCATGAGAGAGAGTGGTCTCATACATTAAAATCTTCCCCATCAAGAAATTCTCTCTCTATCTCTCTCTCTCTCTTTCTCTCTCTCTCTCTCTCTCTCTTAGTACATTCTCTCAAATCAAAAGATCGCCTTTGATAAACATTCTCTCTCCTGAGAAAACTCTCGTTCATGACAAATTTCTCTCTCATGGCTCCCATGAAGAGATTTCTTGCACGAGGAAGCCTCTTATAAAAATGAGTTGTCTATTGAAAAAACTCTCTCCCGAGGGAATATTTATCATGAAGCATTCTCTCTACTGACAATCTGTTTTTCTCATGAAATAATCCCCCATGAGAGAATTGTCTCTCATGCGACATTCCCTCTTGTTAGAATTTGTCTCATGGTTCTCACTACAAGAAGCGCTCTCTCATGAGAGAAGTCTTTCTCGTGGAAAAGAGTTGCATCATGAAAAAATACCCCTCATAAGGAGAAACGTTATCTGGATAGATTCGCTGTAGTGACAAAAATATCTCTCACGGCTGAAAAGAAGCTCTGTCGTGAGAAACATTACAAAATTATTGTTCATTGCTTTCTTGACCAATCTCTTTCTTATTTGAAGATCCCCCTCATGAGAATAATCGCTTTCTTGAAAAAAAAACTCATATGTGACAAATCTCCCTAACGACCTGATATCATGAGAAATTTTCATGAAGGAAAGAACTCTCTCTCTCTCTCTCTGTCACACACAACAATGACGAACATAAGCACTCTGACAAACATATAGGAATATGCTGCCTCGAACACGACGAAGATAAGCTCTCTCGAAAATCTAACTCTGTATCTTCTTTTTCGAGTTGATCATTGCTATATATATATATATATATATATATATATATATATATTATCCGGTTTCAATTTTTATAGTCTTCTTCGGTTTCTCGGTCTGTTTCTTCTTCTGATGTTTGATCTGTATGTATAGTTTTCTTTGTTTTATTGTCGATTGTTTTCTCAGTCGGCTTCTTATTCTTCTTTATCGTCTTCTTCGGTTCCCCTTTATTCATATCATGTGTTTTGTGTCTCTCCCTGTATCTTATTACTCGGTTTCTCTGTATATATATATATATTCTTATTCGGTGTTTTGCTTTATAGTAATATTCGGTTTCTTCTTCTCTTTTTTCTTATATGGTTCCTCTTTATTTGTATGTTTCCTTAGTTTCTTCTTCTTTATCTTTTTCCTCGGTTTCTCATCGTCGTCGGGCGTGCCGGCCGGAACGGGTGGAAAGACGGCGCCGCCGGAAAACCGAACGAGAAGCTACATTTAATTCGCAATCTAATTGTTCAGACGGCACACGCAGACATACAGAGAACGTGAAGGAATTAAATCGCGATTTAATGAAAAACTTAAATCGCGATTTAATGAAAAAATGCATCGTAATTCGAGTGTTGACAATCTATATATATACACGTAAAAACACAAATGTATATATTTATGGGAAATGAATATTTTGATTCGTGTGTAGTTGTTTGTTTGTCCCCGAGCCCCTTCATTGTAACCGTCGTTAACGACGGTGGCCGATAAAGCTGTCGAGGGGGTCCCAAGTAGCCGTGCCCTCTGGAGCAGAAGAAAGAAGACTTGCCTCTTTCGGAGGCCTTTTTGGGACGCTCGGGGTGCCGTTGGGGGCCTTCAGAACTCTTAGGGCCCTCCTTGGCCTAAATTGAGGGCCTCCAAGGCTATCTCGATGCTTCAATGGCCCACCGGAGGCGAAAAGGCGAGCAGGTAGAACCCATTAGCACTAACAATGTGTGTGTGGGTGGGTGGGTGGGTGGGTGGGTGGGTGGGTGGGTGGTTGTGCGTGCGTGCGTGCGTGCGTGCGTGTGTGTGTGTGTGTGTGTGTGTGTGTGTGCGTGCGTGCGTGCGTGCGTGCGTGCGTGCGTGCGTGCGTGCGCGCGTGCGTGCGCGTGGTGCGCGTGCGTGCGTGCGTGCGTGCGTGCGTGCGTGTGTGTGTGTGTGTGTGTGGGTGTGTGCGTGGTGCGTGCGTGCGTGCGTGGGTGCGTGCGTGTGCGTGCGTGTGTGTGTGTGTGTGTATGCGTGTGTGCGTGTGCGTGTGTGCGTGTGTGTGTGTGTGTGTGTGTGTGCGTGTGTGTGTGCGTGTGTGTGTCGGCCCTCGAGCCATCGTGCAGCCGTCTTGGGGGCAAGTCGGAGCTGTGCCTTCAGGCAATCTTGGGCCAGCTAGCGCAGGTTGCAGTCTTTGGATGTCTGAGGCCATCTTCGAACCATGTTGAGATGTACGGGGCGAGCAGACCACCCACGAGCCCCCTCATCCAGGCGTAAACCGGGCTTGTCCCTCTACAGGATAAATGTTTTAAAAATAGTGAACCAAATTGGCTTGGGACGATTTTCTGATCAATGTGTGGCTAGTTTTGTTGAGCTGTCGACTCTTGTTTACTATTCGTCCAACATCCGCCTGTACAGTCAGGGCCCTGAAGAAGGAACCCTTTTCGTTGGGGAGGGGCTCCGCGTTCCTTAAGTGTTTCACAGTTTGCCTCAGGGTTTCCTCGTGTTTCCAGCAGGAAATCGAAGGTTAACTTATGGGAAAAAGGGGCATCGTTCCTTATCTAGGGTTCCTTAGGTCAACGCCCCGCCTGTAGGAGGACTCGCCCGACCGACGTCCAGGCCCCACGGGGAGGGACTTCCTTCGCCAAGGGGGCCGGCACCTCCCGGGCACCCGCGGCCTCGTCCTGTAGCAGGCCAGGCCGCGCAAGTGTGCAGGGCACGTCTCGGGATGGCGTTGCGTCGGGCCTGTGCCTCTACAGGAGGAATCCAGTCGGGGCTTTGAAGAAGGAACCCTTATCGTTGGGGAGGGGCTCCGTGTTCCTTCACTGTTTCGCAGGTTGCCTTAGGTTGTCCTTAGGTATTCGATAGGGAAATCGAAGTTTAACTTATGGGAAAAAGGGGCCTCGTTCCTTATTTGGGGTTCCTTAGGTCAACGCGCCGACTGTACTCAAAAATAGTTTTGAAAATAGTCTGGGGACTTTTTGTTCTTTTATTTTTGTAACAACTGTTGCGTATTTTGGTGGTTCCGAATTTTTCATCCAAAAGGCCGCCTGTAGGAGGACACGCACGACCTACGGATGGCGGCAGACGAGCAGCAGTGGCCCAAGATGCCCCTCTGCATGGCTACGCAAGGCTTCAAGGAGGCATTCAGATGGCTCTGAGGTTTCCTCCTCTTTCCTCCTCCTCCTCCTCTTCCTCCTCCTCATTCCTCCTCCTCCTCCTCCTTCTCCTCCTCCTCTCCTCCCAGGGATGCCCCCTGAATGCACAAGGCACCTCGAGCAAGTGGCTGGTCTTAGCCCGCCCACACTTCCCAGCCCTGACAAGATGCCCTCATTTTTGTTCCGGCCCGGGCGACCTCAGCACACCTGCTTCGGGCCTGGTTCAGCCCTTGCGATGTGATCCGGTCTTGCCCAGTTCAATTTTAACAGAGCGGTTAGCTTCCATGTTGTCCAGCTCTCCTTAGAATGTATGGAGTGAGATTGTTTCCCCACCCGACTGTATGGGGCTGAGAAGAAAGTTCCCGACCCGTTCGCCCGATTTGGATGCCGCGGCCGCCATGCCCCAAACCTTTCCGATTCTATGTATATATATATATAGATCGTCGTGTCTTCGACAAGTGACACAGAACCGATCTTGACACATCAGGAACGAGCACAAATGAAGATCAAGAGCCTCATAAGCGTAACGGCCGCACAATATTTCATACGTATCCAATCTTTTGGACCGAAAAGGGGGCGTGCACGAAATCCTTTTCAAACGGAGAGGGGGTGGCTTTGATTGTGTCGGTGGCGTTTCCGCACGCGGAGGGGTCAGCTGGTCGCGTATTGTTTTCCATTGATCCCCTGGTAGTTGGCCGTCTTGTTTTGTCATGTCTGCGCGTAGCGTGACATGTCTATGTAGTCGCTGGGAGTAGACAGCGTAATTGCCAGGCAAAGGCAAAGCGAGTGTTGCTTGAACTCGACTGCATTCCTGCGCCAGCAGGAGACTGCGGTTGCACGGGCAAAGCAGTCTTTTCGCGCGAACACGAAATTGTTTCCGCACGAACGCGAGTTTCTGCTCGAACGAACACGAAATTCATTCCGCACGAACACGAAATGAAGCACGAGTTGCGGCGTGAGCTCCAGCACGAACTGCGCCGCGAAATGCCGCGCAAAATTTTCGCACGAAATTGATGTGCGAATGTGTCATGCAGTTTCTGGTTTTGGGGGGCGTTCGCAGGCGCGGCCAGGCGCTCGCAAACGAGTCAGGGAATCAATTTTGAGGCCCCTTCGTGCGGCCACTCTGGGCGGCAACTCTGGGGCCATTTCGTGCTGGTCATTTCTTGCGGGCAGCTCCGCGCGGGCATTTTCGCGCGTGCAGTTTCGCGCCCGCTGCGTCATTCTCCTGGCCGCCCATACTTGTCGGCTGCCGCTGACGGGCCCGTTTTGTGTTTGCCCCGGCGATACCTTAACAGGGCAAACCGTTGCGAACACTGACGGTTCGTGCCTATGTGATAGTGATGAGAAGGGAGCTTGATCTAACGCCCGCACCGTTGGGCCGGCTGCCAGGGGTGTCCATCCCGCCTTGCTGCGCATGATTCAGCACACGAAATTGGAGCCGTTTTTTCATTCGGAGCCGAGGGGGAGGGGGGAGCGGGCCGATGACGCCACGTTTCGCGCCGGCGGCGTGTGGGAATGCTTAGAAATGACCGAGAACGGGTAGCAGCAGCATGTAGGGGGCGATCTGCACCACACCGCCTGTGTACACCATTGTTCCTGCGTGCACCGCAGCGCCTGTGTACACCACACCGCCTATGTACACATCAGCAAAGTTCGCAACACAGCGCCAGTGTGCGCCACAGTGTCTGCGCGCACCACAGTGCTTGAGTACACCACGACGAAAGTGTGCACCACAGCAGCCGTGATTGTACACCACAATGCCGGCGTGCACCACATCGCCTCTGTACACCATGGCGCCCGTGTGCACTTCAGCAACCGTGCGCAACATGTCACCGTTGTTGCATATCGAATGTTAGAAAGAACCGCTATGACAAAATGCAGCGCCTGTAGATTCTACGGAAAGCAAGTATTTCTTAACCATCCTGTGGTGTTGGGTCCTCGCTCCTCCTCCCGCTGCCCCCTCCCTCTTCCTCTCATCATAATCATCGCCATCACCCGTTTCAGCCAACCCCTGAGACGTTTCGTGATTCCATACCTGAGCCCCGCCGAAGGCCCAAATGCCAGCGTTCGCATGCGGCCACCGCACCCAGTTTGGCACACCTCTCACACGAGTTGTGGCTCCATAGGAAGCCCAACCGAAGGCCCAAATACCAGCGTTCGCATGCGGCCACCGCACCCATTCTGGCACACCCCTCACACGCTTCGTGGCTACAATGGGAGCCCAACCGAATGCCCAAATGCCAGCGTTCGCATTCGTCCGGATGCACCTCCCAGGAAAGTTTTATTCGTCGCGTGCCAAATGAAAGTGTCAAGGGCGTCATTTCTACTTTCCAGCCCAATAGCCTTACCCGCAGGCGCTCACCAAGCATTTTGTGGTGATCTGTCGTCACCCTTGCCTTCACATCCCGTGCGCCCTGCGCCTGTCTTTCCGTCTCTGACTTGACAGGGTTCTTGGGAGGTGTTCCAGCCACGTCGCCGCAGGGGCTTTGTTTAGTGTGCAGTGTGCGTCTGCCTTGCTTGAGTCGTTGTGTGAGGCCCCATTGTAGAAGTGGCCGTTTCGGTTCCTCCTCCTCCTCCCTCTCCTCGTATCCTTCCTCGGTGGCTGTCAATTTCGAGCCTGACGGTGCCAACTCTGGGACGCAACCGAGAGGACAACAGAGGGCAGTCGTATATGTGTTGGCTGTGCGCGATCGTACCCTGCCTCTTGCCACTCCTTCTTCTCCCAAGGAGACCGTGCGCTGGGGAAATAAGTATATCGATTTGCCGAAGAGCTCACCGACACATATGCAGCGCTAGCGATACTTATATGTATACGCATCTTGACATCCATACGTCGTGAGACCGACAGATTGGGAGATCGCTTGGATGATTGATCGAGAGACTTGTTGATATTTGGTGAGACCGACAAATAGTTACACCAGTACTTGTGCAGCGAGATGTATATATGCATATCCCTATCTATAGGTGGTACTACGTGTGTAGTAGCAGATTGGTCTAGAAAGCTAGAACCAGCTATATCGATATCTTGAAGAGGGCATCGACCGTGAAATACACGGATAATTTGCGAGACCGGCATACGACAGCATCGATCTAGTGGTAGCGAGGCCGGTAGATCGAGAGACCGACCGAGTGAAGTATTGTTTGCATTGATTGATAGCTAGTGCGACCGATCGATAGTGATATCATTATGTAGACAGCCATAGCATTGGAAATGTAAACATATCGCGATTCAGAGCCAGCGCCAATCGCAAATCGAAGGAATGCACACATGCCACAGACAAGACCTCTCGTACAGAAGGTTGCGCGCTATTTTCATTGGGGCCATGCTGGGGTCATAGAAGGTGGAATTGCAAAGTTGTGGAAACATCACGGGAAGCGCCAGCGATGGATGTTCTTTTTTTCGTGTGCGTAGCGCATGACGCCCCAGAAGTTTACCGGCTTGACTCGGTGTTGTCCCGGGGTCGATCAAGGTTTGCACGTCACGATTCCGCACTTGTGGTACAGTCAACTTGCATGGTAAGGATGAGCGACTTTCCACGATGGCCCTTGCATCCTTCCCCTTCTGCTCACCCTTGGCCGTTTTCGCTGGCCGCGCCCCGCTCGAAGGGTGTCGACATGGCTTTCCAAGGCCCTTGCACCCTTTTCGTGCGTCTTCCTCACACGGGTGGATTGCATCGTGGGCCTCAGAAATCGGCAGCACGGCAACGCTGGACGTGCGCCACGTCGCCCCTCTCGGGAGCCTTGCGGCGGGGGGGCCCATGCAGGCGGGGGGGTCAAGTCAGAGCGCCGGCTCTTGCAGGATCCTGCAGGGCCAGGGGCGCACTGACCCAGGCTTGGGCGGCAGGATCCTGCAGGATCCTGCAGGGTCCTGAAGCGCCCTGGGAGCGCCCTGGGAGCGCTCTGGGAGCGCGCCTGGGAGCGCCCGGGAGCGCCCTGGGAGCGCCTGGGAGCCGCTGGTTTGGATCGACCCGCGCCAGTGGCTCCCCCGACCCTCCGTGCCGCGCGGCGCCCATCTCAGGAGGAGGAAAAACACACAGACAGGGAGAAAGCGAGAGAGAGGGGGGGAGAACAAAAGAAAGAGAGAGAGAGAGAGAGGGAGAGAGAAAAAACAAACAAACACGCACATATGTATGTATGTATGTATGTATGTATGTATATATATATATGTGCATTCAAAGAGGGAGAGAGAGAGAGAGAGACAGAGAGAGATCGTCGATTCCCCTGAAGATCTGGAAGAAGACGGGAAGTGGGGGGGGGAAGACAGAAACCCAGAAACAAAAACATGGCAAAATCATATGGGGGCTCTGGTGATCTGTGCCTGCGTATCTGCGTGCCCCCGTTCCCCTCCCTCCCGGCGCGGCCCGAGGTTCTCCCTGCCGCACGAGCCGCGGAGGCCGGCCTCTGCGGCCCGCCGGGCCGTGGAGGCGGAGGCGACGAGGCGGGCGCCGGGCTTCGGGTGCAGAGCGCAGGGCGCGCCCGAGAGGCCGATTACACTCTGGAGGGGAAAAACCACACACACAGACATAATTAATTGTCGATTCCCCAGAGAATATGGGAAAATATGGGAAGTGTGGGGGAAGACAGGGACCCAGAAAATATATGAAAATATGGGGATTTCTTTTATTTGTGTGTATTTATTTGTGTGTCCCAGGGCCCCTTCATACGGCCGATGATTACCAGCCTCGAACGTATCCCTATCCCTAAGATTGACACGCCAAAAGGCGATGACAATCTTAGGGATTCGCCCTCAGAAAATAAGGGAATCCCCAAGATTGGCATCGTGATGAGGAGGTGCCCAGCGTAGGGATAGGGATGTGTTCCAGGCTGGTAAGATTACACGTAAGTCAAGCAGTGGCGACTGAAGGTAAGTCAAGCAGTGTCGGGCCGGACGAAAGGGGGGGGTTGGGAAAGGGGAGGGTTACGAAATTTGCTACATGCAGCTGGTTTCGGCCCCACCGAGTGGCCCATTCCTCGATACATAGCCGCCTCTGGCGCCGGGAGGCGCCAGGTAAATCAGCTACGTGAGCTGATTCTCAACCCACCCCTTTACTATCCTCCCCTTTCGCCCGACCCGACAGTGGCGAAGCGTCCTGGCTCGGAGTGACCTTTCGCCGGAGTGACCTTCTGGTGCGGGCCCAAGGTCAAGCAGTGGCGAAGCGTCCCGGCTTGCCTACAGCCCTACCAAACGATGTTCTGATAACCTTTTGTGGTTCCCAGGAAGTGTTCTCAGAACAAGTCTGGCCGATTCTGTCCTGTTTTCTCACATCGGGTTTATGTTCTAAGAACCCTGTTTCTGTTCTTCGAACAGTTTTTGGGTTCTAAGAACATTTCGTGGTAGGACTATAGGGATGCCGGGACGGTCGGCCCCTGCTCAACAGGGGGGCCCCCCGATCGCCGAACGCGATGCCGTGTTGGCGTCCTGCGCGCTCGTGTCCGGTCCCCCAGCGGCCCCCCGTGAGCCGCGCACCAGTCGGGTCGGGCGAAAGGGGGGGATAGGGAAAGGGGGGGTTACGAAATTTGCTGCATGCAGCTGGTTTCGGCCCCACCGAGTGGCCCCTTCCTCGATACATGGTCGCCTCCGGCGCCGGGAGAATCAGCTACGTGAGCTGATTCTCAAACCCCCCCTTTGCTATCCCCCCCTTTCGCCCGGCCCGAACCAGAGGTCGCTCTCACCCAGGGCCACTCCTGCGGGCACAGCCGGGGCCCTGAAGAAGGAGCCCTTGTCGTGGGGGAGGGGCCCCGCGTTCCTGAAGTATTTCGCAGTTTGTCCCAGGTTTTCCTAATGTTTCCGATCGGACATCGAAGTTTAACTTATGGAAAAAGAGGGGCCTCGTTCCTTATTTAGGGTTCCTTAGGTCAACGCCTCGACTGTACCCAGGGTCACTCTTGCGTGTAGCCGAGAGAGGCCGAGGCTGGCACATCTCTGCAGGGCTCCTCTCGCTGCCTCCGCTTCGCCTGCGCGCGGCTGCCAATGCCGATACCGCTTGGACTGTGTCGGTTTCCGCTGGAGGCTCCGATCTCTCCACGGAGGCACACTCGCCTGCCGCTCTCCGCCGACTCAGCTCCTCCCGACTCGGCTGCCGCTTTTTTCGCCGATCCGATTCGTGTCGATTGCCGATCCGACTTATCGATGCGATCATGGGCTCTCCCGCATCTCTGGCACGTCTCGGGAGGAAAAGAAGCACACAGACACAATCAATCCTCGATTCCCCAGAAATGTGGGAAATATGAGAAGTGGGCGGGAAGACCGAAGCCCAGATTTTTTTTAATATATATATATATATATATATATATATATATGGGGAATAGTTCTATCTGTGTGTATTTATTTGTGTGTCCCAGGGCCCCTTCATTATCGATGCGATCCTGGGCTCTCCCGCGCCTCCCGCACGCCGGCCCCCAGGGGCGGGGGGGGGGGGGGGCAGGCCCGGGGCGGGGCCGCCCGTCGTGGTCCGAGAGATTCCCGCTGGGCCCATGGGGCCGGGCGGCGTCGTGGACGGGGGGCGCATCCCAGGCACGTCGGTGAGGCATCGCCGAATCCTGGACCGGCGTTGCCCCCCCCCCTTGGCCATCGGCGGCGGAAAGGAGGGGGGGGTGATGACTTAGGGGGGGGGGGGATATCATGGCGGGGGCCATGGTAGTTCCCCAGATTTCATGGCGCCTCTTCTTATTTCATTGCGTCCCTGGCCCCCCCGCTGGGCCGCGCACATGCCGCCGGTCATGATTTGCACCCCCCCCCTCTTGGACACCCCCCTCTTGGCCGCTCCCGAGGCCAGGACAGCGCGACCGTTCTGGAGTAGATGCGTCTATATGCACGCACGATCTGACGAGGCTACGTGGCCATGCGTAGCGAAGTACACATGTGTGCAGAACGCCTCGAGTATTCTGACCATTCCCACGGGCAATACAAAACGCTGCAGGGCACTGCGCTCGCTTGTGCCTACAAGACCCCATGTACACAGAGCGCAGGTGCGCTGGCGCTCTCTATCCGTGTCACGCTCCCGGGGCCTGGCAGAGTTGCCTCCCTCCAGGGGGGGGGGCCTAGTGGGTGCGTTCTCTGTGCGTCCCGCCGTCCAGGGCATGACAGGAGCAGCACTGCCTCGCCACCAGAGGCGGTGTGCCGGGGATGGGTGTGGTCTCGATGCGTCGCACCGCCCAGTGGCGTGGCAGAGGTGGCTTTCCGTTCCTCCAGGAGGGGGGGGCGCATGTGGTATGGTAATTTCGCGGGCGAAGCTGCGTGGGCGGGCGAGAAGACGCTTCCTGCCGCTGAGGCACGGCCGGACCAAATGATATGATGATGATGAGGATGATGATGCTGCTGCTGCTGATGCTGATGATGATGATGGTGGGGTCCAAGATCGATTGAGTGAGGCGTTGGGTCCACCCCCTTCAACTTTCTTACCATTCAGGGACTGCGGCTCAAGGCTTCTGTTGCGCTCGGCACGCGGGGGGGGGGCCGGGAACGCGCCCACATCGGTCACGCACTTCTTTCGGCTTCGCTACGAGGGGCCAGGCTCTGCCAGCCGAAATGCTCGACAAGAGCGTGGAGACGCTGAAGAATATAAACGCCCAGACGGCCAAGTACGCCAAGTGGTACGTGAGGGTCGTGGACCCGAAGGTCATTGATTTGACGTTCGCTGCGAGGAACCAAGACGGCCCCAAGACGGCTCCAGTATTCTGTGACCATGTGCCGCCGTTGGCTGCCGTTGGGCAGGTCGGGCAGGTTCCCAGCGGGAGGGGCGAATGGTACCAAGGCGCCGAAGAACGAAGGGTGATGCAAACAAATCGACACCGACGCTCCCCAGACCGAGCGGCGACGCAACACTCTCCATTGGCGTCGTCACAACAACAACCACAACTGTTGCCCATTGCTGGGACCCTCCCCACGCCCCAACCTCCTCATCACCCTCAGGGTGGTCGTATAGCTATGTGTATATCGCAGGCGAGGGGGCGATATCGAAGTGGAACGGAGAGCCCCCCTACCGGGAAATTGGTTTCGGTTTCGTGTTCGCGCGCGCCGCGCGTGCGGGCGAGGCGAAGCTGCGCGGGCGGGCGAGAAGAAAGTCTCCTCCGGCCGAGGCGCGGCCGGACCACATGATTCCGTTCCGGGGGCCGGTGGCCCGCGGTGCCCCGCCGGCGCCCTGTTTCCGGCTGAGGCTCGGCCGGACCAAATGTTTCTTTTCCGGGGGCCGGCGGCCCGCGGTGCCCTGCCGGCGCACCGCTGGCGTCCCGTCGGTGCCCCGACGATGATGATGATGATGATGATGATGATGATGATGATGTTGATGATGCCGATGATGACGATGATGATGAGGATTATGATGATGATGGTGATGGTGATGGAGGTGATGATGGTGTCCCGAGGATGATGATGACAATGACGTTGACGGTATGGATGATGATGACGGTGACGGTGATGGCGGTGGCGATGATGGTTTTCCCATTATGACGATGATTTTGATGATGATGTTGTCGATGATGCTGACGGTGTCCGGATGAGGATGATGATTCTGTGGATAATCCCGATGATGTTGGTTTTGAACAGATGATGGCGATGTTGATTTTGATGATGTCCCGGTGATCATGGTGATGTTGTTGATGATGATGGCGATGGTGCCCCGACGATGGTGATGATAATGTTGGCGGTTGTGATGATGATGATTGTGACGATGATGATGATGGGGTCCATATGATGATGATGTTGGTGGTGATGTTTCTGGGGATGATGATGGTGTTCTGTTGATGCTGATTATTGTGATGATGCTGTTCATGAAGATGGTGACGATATGGTGATGATCATTGTTGTGTTATCGTGATGATGATGGCGTCCCGATGCTGATGATGTTGATGCTGATGGTGGCGGTGATGGTGTTCCGATGATGATGATGGTGAGGATGATGATGTTTTGATGATTGTGGTGGGGTGGTGGTGACCCGATGATGATGATATTCGTGACGTTGATGACGATGATTTTGATGGTGTTGGTGATGATGACATTAATTGTGAGATGTTTTGTGATATCGATCGTGATATAGATAGTGGTACCGAATGTGAGCTCGACTGTGATATCGAGAGTGGGATCGGTTGCGAGATCGATTGTGGGATCGGTAGTCAGATCGATTGTGAGAACGATCGAATGAAATAGGTCGAGTGGTATTGATTGTGAGATCGATCGAGTGATATCGATCGGGCGAGACCGATCGTGAGATCGGTGGTGATATCGATAGTGAGGCCGATCGAGTGAGACGTTGGTTCCTCCCCTCCTCCGAACCTCCTTATCACCCGAAGGGTGTTCGTATAGGTATATATACACCCATACATGGACATATACGTACATGTTTGTACTGCAACACCAAAGTAACAACAAACAACAAACATGTCAAGAGAACATGCAAACATGTTTAGATACAGAAGCAAGAACAGAACAAAGGAAAGATAGAGGAGAGAAGGGTGACGAAAGGATGACCATGATGAGAAAACCTCTTGGGGACCTCCTGGGGGTCGTCCGGGCACCTCTTGGGGGTGTCGTGTGGTGTTTCTGGCACCTAGCGTGGAGCTGGCATCTTGGGTTTTTCTGGGCCATCTTAGGGCGTTCGTGGACCATCTGATGCCCTCGGGGGCCTTCTTGGGGGCTCTCTAGGCGGTCGTCGGGCCCTCCTGCGGCACGTCATGGCTGTCTCGGAGGTGCCGTGGTGCGTCTTGCCATCCTCCTGGGGAGTTTCGGCTGTCTCGTGGCCATCTTCGCACTTTTTGGGCCCACTTAGTGGCCCTCTTGGGCCGTCTCCGTCTTGGGCTGCTGGAACCACCTAGAGGGGGCCGCCCGCTAATCATCATCCAGGGAATCTGCAGAGGAATCGGAATCGGACTGGGAACACACGCGGAGCATCACAACACGCCACTGACAGACAAGTGCTCCTTGGGTCTCAAGCCCCTGGGCAATACATATATATATGTATATATATACATATCTCAAGAATGTTACGCCTCTTTGCCGTGAAATGGCCAGAGAGACAATTTCAATTTGCTCAGGTCACTAATATGATCTGAACGTTAACGAGCACACATCTCGCAAATCCGAAATTCACTGCCCGTGTGATGATACATGGTATGCGAACTGTGAACGGGAATCCCACCAACGTGCACTCCTCCCCCAGGGGCCACCCTGAAGAGACCTCCAAGGACGGCCTGAGGCGGGTCACGTTGTGGGCGGTCCTTGACGGCGTTGTGGGACTTCCGGAGGCCCCGATGGGGGTCACTCTTGGGGTCTGCGCGGGGGCTCTGGGATTTTGGTGTCGGCCATCCCTCGGAGGAGGGGGGGGAGGGGGGGGGAGGGAGTTCGCGTCACGCACGTCGGAGGTGCAATGTGGATGGGGGCATTTGAACAAGACGAGTTCTGGCACCGCACGAGGCCTCGGGTGCGATGTGCGGTGAGAGCACGCCCACACGCAGACACACAGACACACATTCACACACACACACACACACACACACACGCACACGCACACGCACACGCACACGCACACGCAGACACACACACACACACACACACACACACACACACACACAAGTGTCGTGCGGCGCCTCGCGAGCGGCAGCGCTTCTGCAGGCCGCTCCCGCCCTCCCGCCGCCAGGCGGCTGCCCTGCTGGCTCGCCGCTCTCCGCGAGGGCGTGTTTGACATGTCCGCCGTGCGCGCCGCACGCCTGGCGCAGAGGCTGCAGCCGACGCCGCACTGCCCGGGCCAGGCCCCGCGGATCGGGGGGGGGCCTCCGCTCCGCCAGCTGGCAGTCCTGCGCGCCGCGGCAGGCGCGTGCTGCGCTGCCGCGGCGGCTCCAGCGCGGGCGTTCAGGGCTCGAGGCTGCCAGTGGCCCAGATTCGGCCGAGACCTGACGGGCAACTGTTCCACCACCACTACCAGATGTAGAACGGGGGAGGAGGGAGGATGAGGTCCTCCTCCTCCTCCTCCTCCTCCCCCCCCTCCTCCTCCTCCTCCTCCCTCTCCTACATATGGCAGTGGTGGTGGCAAATGGGCCCAGCAAGGTCGAGCGACCTGGGCTGTCGGAGGGACGCGATCGCTCGAGGCCGAGCAGGCCTCGCGCGGGCGTCGGGCGGAGCCGTCCACGACACGAGCTCGCCGTGGCCCAGGCGGGAGGCGAGGCCCGCTGGAGGCATCCACACACAAACCTGGCATCGCTCGGACGTGTGCGTTTTTTCCTCGGCGAGGACCATCGAGGAGCATCCTTGATCATTTGGCGGAAAAACCACGCACGAAACCGACAAAAACACAGGGAATGGACGTCCGAGCGATGGGCAGGGCCCGCTGGAGGCATCCACACACACACACACACAAACGCCGTACCAGGCCAGGACCATGCGAGTCTTCAGTCGGGCCTGTCCCTCTACAGGGGGAATGTTCAGAAGCAGTCAAAAACATAAGTCTGGGGGCGATCCTTGGGCTAGGTTTGGCTATCTGGGAGTTTTTGTTTGTTGCTCATGTGATAATTATTTCTTCAAAGTCCGCCTGTGGGGGGACACGCCCGACTTCATGCTAGTCCCTGGGACGGTATAAAGACCCGCCGGGCCTCTTCCAGGAGGGCGTGTGCACAATGCTGGGGCCCAGGGATGGCCCTGGCCAGGCACGGCGGCATGTTTCCCTCTGTGTGTGTAAAAGGGCCACGAGGGTCAAGGGCAGGACGAGAGTTCGCGTCCTCGTTTTCCTCGGAGGCCTGCCTTGCTGCGGTCTTCCTGTCAGATTCACACAAAGTTTGTGTTCTTCGGTTTCCAAGCAGAACGACCCCGCCATGAGCCATGCGATTGTGTGTTCGACTGTTTGCCATGCCGTGGAGCCACTGCTCCACAGGCTGGTGACACCATGGTTTGGGACGTGCGCGGCCAGTGCAAACGAGGCAGCCAATCGAGGAGTGCATTAAATCACAGTTGACATTAATTGCTACGTTCACGCGCAAATGTTCATATGTATAGTTATACTTATATAGATACATGTATATAAAAATCTATATATATATATATATAGATATATATACAGATGTGCGTGTGTGTATTCATGTCTATTCGTTGCTGCTGTCGTTCATAAACAAGCGGGTGAATGTGCTTGCTCGCGCGTGCATGCAGTGCACGTGCTCAGTGCGATACCACAGCGGCCAGTACGGATGCGCAGCTGCCTGCGCAGAGCAGTATAGCCGTACTCCTCCGCCTCGAGGAGTCTTCGACGGCCGAGGAGACGTCCAACGCCGAGGACCCCCTGAACGACAGCTACGCCAGTCCCTTAGCGGCAGCCTGCCAGATGGCATGTTCCCCACCCTTCAACCATTGACAGCACATCTCGACTGCATCGGCCAATACACTTGCAACGCCAAATCGATGTCCTACCAAGTACCTGTTCCATGTTATCCAGCTGCCTGCGTCAAGTCCGGCCACCGTACCAGCCCATCATTATGTGCGGCGACTGTTCGAAGGGGCGCGGGATGCCGTCACGTGTGACACCTCGTCTCCAGACGTGGGAGAGCCGTGATGAGGATGAAGAGGATTGTGAGGATGACAAGGGTGATGACGACGATGTTGGTGCTGACGAGAATGCGTTGCGCAGTATTGATCGTGCCGACCCGCGGCCGTTCTCCCGACCTCGAGGTCTCTTTGCTGCGCCTCAGGGGTGCACGAACAGGCCTCGCGGGCACTTGCATGGTGTGGGCCGCGCCGGGCGGGGCGGCGGCTGTGAACCTGGCGCTGTGAATTGGAGCGCCTGCGTTCACAGCTTGGGAGCTCCGAGCGGTGCTCGACGATGCCGTCGCCGCCGCGCGAGCAGAAGGCAGGGCCGCCGTCGAGTGTCCGACGTTCCCACCGCCGGTGTGTCATTGTCCTTGCAACAGCGAAGCACTCCAGCAGGCTGCCTCAAGCGGGGGCAACTACCCGTACGAGCTCGTGTTTGGAGATTTCTTTTCGGTGCCGTTTTTGTGTTTCCCAGGGTTCGAGCTAAGCGATGTTTCGGCGAGTTCGTGAACCGCTTTCGCTTTGATTTCGTTTTGCACAGAGGCGGAGCGAAGACAAAACGAGGTAAAACGAAAACAAAACGAAAACGCAAAACACTGTTTAGCTCGAGCCCTGGTCTGTCCAGTTGCTGCTGACGTGCACTCATGTCGCGTGTGGGTGGAGGGCCACCGGCGCCATCAGTGCCAGCCCTTATGGAAAGGGGGGGCGGACGGCTGGCCCTATCCGATGGGACTGGGGGCGAGCGCCCTGCGGAAAACCCTGGTCAAATACTCGGGCGCGGGCGAGGAGATGTTACACGAGCGCTTGTATCAGTTAGGCATGAGGTATACATTCGCGAGGGTACAAAAGCCGAAGGTACAAACAGCAAACGATGGCACAAACAAACTAGAGGGCACAAGCCAACCAAGGATAGATGCATCACGGGCGCGTGAAACAGCCGAGGGCGTGAACGAGAACGATGGCAGTTGCTGAGAGAAGCGCGGCCGTTCGTGGCGATCAGGGTTCCAGGCGGAGGCGGCGGCGCGGGCGCGGCACCCGTGGCCGTTGCCGCTGACCCATTGTGGGGGGAGCATCGCCGCGGCGCCGGCCGTGCCAGCGGCGGCGCCTTCCTGGATGTTCGCCGCGCCCGCGGACGGCCACCAGCATCGGCGAGATCGCGACGCTCCCGGCGGGAGCAGGTGTGACGAGCGTGCACGGGTTGATGATCCCTCCGGACACGGCGGACCCGAGGTTCGTCGGGAGCCTTGAGAAGGGGGTCGATGCAAACGGGGGTCAGCCAGGGCGCCAGATCCTGCAGGATCCTGCGAGGACCCCTCTGGCCGACCCGGGTTCGCGAGCCGCTCGTGGCCGCGAGGCGGCCGCGCCTGTTGGTTGACCCGGGTTTGCGAAGACCTGCGTTGCAGTTTTTGTTGTTCCTTGCATTGCAGTTTTTGGTTTCCTGCTGACCCGGGTCTGGATAGACCCGGGTCAGAAGATCCCCGAGTTCGTTCTTTGTCGAGCAGCGAATGAATTTCCAGGCGTTCGGACCCTCTCGGTACAGAACGGGCCCGACGGACAACAGAGACGGGAGTTCTGAGAGTCAGTCCATGAGACGACGACGACCGACTTCGACGACCTCCCATTGAGCGGGCGGGTCCAGGACGGCCGAATGGTGCAACCGTGAAACGATCAAGATCGCAGAAGGGCCGCGGGCGCATCTCATGAGATGGGTAGCCGAGGCCAAGATTCCACGTGGACAAGGCAAACTCGCTCACATCGATGCGCTCGCGGTGATCAACGACCTCGCGCACATGGAGGCCGAGGTGCGGCGGCGGCAGTTCATCGCCGAGGCGCACGCGGTGAACCCGTCCGCGCCGAGCTACGAGGGGGCGCCGCACTGCGCGGGTGACGGCACGCGGCCAGGACGCGCGCCGGCGGCAGCCATTCTGACGGCGCACGTCGAGGACAAGACGAAGGCCGATACGGCCGTCTCGCAGGATAAACGCAAGGCGGCGGAGACCCGCCCGTGCGCTTGCGCCCGGAGAAGGGAGGCGTCAAGGGCGGCAGTGACACCGCTAGGGACGGACAGAGGATCACCTCGATGTTGCTGAGTGACTCACCGCGCCGCGCCACAGGTCTAAGCCGAGAGAAGCATTGGAGAAGGAAGGCGGACGTCCTCTCTGTGCCGACCACCGTCTCTTTCCTGTTGCGGCAGCGCCCGTCGGCGGCGCTGGTTTGTCGGAGACAGAGAGCATCCCGCTGTGGACGCGCGACATCCCCCCGCTTCCTCGGCTGGCTGTCCACCGCCGCGAGCGCGGGCGGCGGGCGCGTAGTTCGACGGCCACCGGGCGCGGGCGGCGGGTGGCGGGCGGCGGGCGGCGCGCCAGGTGGATATCGTCGACGCAGTCAACGAGTCCGTCGACGCTCTGGACTCCATGAGGTTCAATGTTCGCGAGTGGCTCGGCCTCTCCAGATGCCCACGATTTGCTGGCCCGCTGCGGTGCCAGCGCGCTACCCTCGCCCATTCGATCGGTCCCGCCCGCGAGTCGCGCCCGAAGCGACCCGGCATCAGCCGCTGATGGGGCCCTTCAGGAGCTTAGGATTTTAAAGCACTCCGACGCGGGGGGGTCTCTCGGGCGAGGGGCCCAGGCCCCCCATGGCCAGGGGTGAGTTGTCGCTCCCCGACCCGGAGCGTCAGCGCGTAGATGTGGTCTCGGCGCCGGCAGGAACGCCGCGGGAGCGCGCGGGATTTTAAGGATGGTATGTTTGTTGGCGCCGCTGCTTGGGGCCAGCCTGGCGAGCAGGCGCCACGCGTCCCATTTTTCACGGGCCCACTTTCGAGGAAGCCCACCGGTTGTTGTTGCATCTTCGCGTCAAGGATGGCTTCTCGGGGCCTCCGCTGCTCGGATGGGGCCTTCACCGTTCTGAGAAACATTCGGATGCCCTCTCTCGTCGCCCGCGCGCCGGGCTCGTGTCTCGATCGGGCCCGAGGCGCCCTTGGGTCCGCGCCGGATAAGCCGTGGAAGTAAATCGCGGCCGTCGAACGACGGGGCACGGGGCCTACAGTATCTCCGCAGGCGGTGGGAAGGCTGGCGGGGCATTGCAGTCGCGCGGCGACATATTGAGTCGCATTGCCTGGCCCGCGTTGCAACGTCGTTATACTTGCATGCAATGTCGCAGATCTCCGGGCCCGAACGTCTCTGGCCCAGCCGCTGCAAAGTATGTCGCGCCATCGCTGGTCTTCTGCCGCTGCGTGCATCTCCGCATGCAATGGGGCCGCGCGGCCACTTGCACTGGTGCCTCCTCGACAGGACGCGGCGCCCGCCTGCGCGATCCCGATTTGGATGGCGTCCGATATTTGGGGCGATGAAGCGAGCGATGGAGGTCCAGGAGGTTGTCCCGCGACCATTTGAACCTTGCCTTCCTGGGCGCTTGGGAACAGCGCCTGGTAATGTGGGAAGCACACGATTCTCGAGCGGGTGCGCGTGGGATGAGGGTGCAGGCACTGGCTGCCATGCCGGAAGTGCACCATCCTCGAGCAGAAAGGCGTGGAAAAGGGGTTCATTAGCTGGCATGCCGGAAGTGCACCATCCTGGAGCGGGCGCGCATGGAACGAGGGTTCAGGCATTAGATGCCACGCGGGAAGGGTTGCATCCCCGAGCAGGTGCGCGCGGGACGCGGGGTCTAGGAATCAGCAGCCATGCTGGAAGTTCTCAATCCTCGAGCGGGTGCGCGTGGAACGAGGGTCCAGCGGTGGGGGGTGCGGGCCGAGAAGGCATGCCCCTCGAGCAGGAAAACTGGGACCCGGGGGCGTGGGCGCGGGGACCTCAGGAGGGGCAGGAGTAGGAGGAGGAGGAGGAGGAGGAGGAGGAGGAGGAGGAGGAGGAGGAGGAGACGGGCATGAGCTGCCACGCGGGAAGCGCACCACCCTCCAGCGGGAACGCATGCAAATGGGGGATCCGGGCAGTAGCTGCCGTGCCGCCAAGTGCACCATCCTGCGGGTGCTGCGCACGGACCGTGGGCTCAGGCATTATAGTTGCCGTGCGGGGAGCGCACCGCCCCCGAGCGGGCACGCGTGGAAAGGGGCATCGGGCATTAGATGCCATGAGTCAGAGCCCCGAGTCATCAGGGGTAACCAAGGGCTCCCTCGAGGGCGCGAAGTTATTCGCGCTTCGCGCTTCGCGGTCCTCGTTCCTTCTCCTCCTCCTCCTCGTCCTCCTATTCTCCCTTTGGGAGGGCGGCGCGAGAGCGCGAAGTTATTCGCGCTTCGCGCTTCGCGCAGCGCGAAGCGCGAAGTTGGGAGCCCTAGGTAACTCGGGTCAGGGCTAACTCGGGTTCGCTTTTCGGGAACCCGACCCCGAGTTGCCCCAGGCCCGAGTTACCCCGGATAACTCGGGCGTCCAGAGCCCCAACTCATAAGGGGTAACTCGGGTCAGGGCTAACTCGGGTTCCTTTTTCGGGAATCCCAACCCGCGTTACCCCGGACCCGAGTTACCCCGGATAACTCGGGCGCCCAAATGAGGGAAGTGCACCATCCTCGAGCGGGAACGAGGCAACCATCCTCGGAACGGAGGGGCGATGCGTGCAAATGTCCGCGAGTAGAGGGGGGGTCCTCATTAGAATTCAGGAACCGTTCCAGGCAGACCTGGGCATTCTTCCACGACTCATAGTGCCAGGGGGCACGGTGGCCGATTGGTCGCCATCGGTGCTGACACGCTCCCCGAGAGAAGAGGCCAGAGCTTGCGCGGTGGTGCAGCCAACACCAGCCTGAAGGGTGAGCTTCTGGAGCAGGGCGCCCCTGCACGCCTCGACTCTGGACGTCGTCGGCACGCTGCCTGCTGCCCCTGGGTCCAGGAGGACCCTGGCTTCTTGTCGCGTCTTGGATGCGCCGCGCCCCGGGCATCCCATCTTCATGACCCCTTTTTACCGCCTCCTGCTGCTCCTCCTCCTCCTCCTCGTCCTCTTCCCTTTTTACGTTGATCGGGCTTAAGCTGAGCAGCTGTAGCGTTCTTCCTCCTCCTCCTCCTCCTCCTCCGCCTCCGCCTCCGCCTCCTCCTCCGCCTCCTCCTCCTGCTCCTCCCTCTCCTCCAAGGTCAGCTGGCACTGGAGGGGCGAGTTCCTGGAGCGCTTCTCGGACGCGCTTGGCGGCGTGCGCACGCGGGCTGGCGGGCAGGACCCGGCCCGCACCCGCACCCCTCCTCCTCCTCCCCTCCTCCTCCTCCTCCTCCTCCCTCCTCCTCCTCCCCTCCTTTGCCTCCTCCTCCTCCCATCCTCCTCCTCATCCTCCTTCTCCTCCTCCTCCCTCCTCCTCTCCTCCTCCTCTTTCTCTCTTATTTCCCACCTGTCTTTGCCGTTCCTAGTCCTGTCTCGGCGCGCTCAGATCTCCTCGAGTTGGCGTGCCTCTCCTCTTCCTCCTTCTCCTCCTCCTCCTCCACCTCCTCCTCCTCTTCCTCCTTCTCCTTCTCCCTCTCCTCCTCCTCATCCTCCTCCTTCTCCTCCTCCTCCTCCTCCTCCTCCTGCTCTTCGTCCTCCCCGCGGGGGTCATGGTCCAAAGATGTGGTCCTGAGGGATGGGGACCGAAGGGCAGGAAGGGGTCCAGGGGTGTATTTGGGCTGTTTGAGGCACCTTGTTCTCAGGACCCCGTCCCTCAGGACCCCATCTTTGAAGCACCGACGCCCGCCCTGCCCCCTTCCCGCGGGGGTCCGAGAATCGGCAGGAGGCGGGGCCAGGCGCAGCAGGACGGCGGCGGCAGCGCGCTATGGCCACAGCCCGAGGGCGTGGGTGGCACCCAAGGGAAGGCAGGGAGGGAGGGAGAGAGAGAGAGAGAGAGATAGGAAGAGAGAGAGAGAGAGAGTGATAGGTCAGCGAGGGGAGAGAAGAGACAAGAGAGACGCAATGACGGACCTGGAGCGAGACGCAGGGGAACGCGAGAGGAGAAGGGTTTTGTCCTCGGGTTGGGATTTCGCCTAGGATCACCCGCAGAGGAGAGGAGAAGGGGCTTAGGCGGGAGGAGGCGGGATCAGAGGATAAGCAACGCATGCCTACTCAATACGAGGATCCAGCTTAGAATGGGCGGGGAAAACATCCATCCTGTTCCGTTTCGCCCTGTATTTCCAAGGTGGTGTGATGTTTTCAATCCGCGGGGCCCACACGTTTCGGCCATTTCACAGGGCGTAGATTGCCGTCCAGGATAATGATTTGATTGTCTTGGGGCCCGAGCGTACTTCCCAGAGAGAAGTCGGCATCCCACCAGTGGGTGGTTCAGCGAGTTAGTTCTTCCAACCCCCATTCTTCCCCTTCGGGGCTCATCCCCATCCCATCCCCTGGGTCCGTAAGGGATGGCCCACGCGTCTTGCGAGGGTCCAAGATAGCCCAAGCTGGCTCCGCGATGGCCCACACAGTCCAGGTTTCTGAGATCGCACACGGCAGAGGAAGATGGCTCAGTCAAGCTTTCACGACGCCCACGACGACGCCCCCCACGACGACGCCTTTCACGGAGATTCCCAGGGACGCCCCGGAGGGGCCCCAAATCCTTCCAAAACCGCGCGATCACCAACGAGTTGCGCCGTCTCGCCCTTTTCTCTTCCGGCTGGCTCCCGAGGCCCCGAGATGGCTCCAGGACGGCCCAAGAGAGCCCCAAGAGGTGCGCGAGAGGGCTCCAGCACGTCCTTCGAGCGCTAAGGGAGTGCCCCGAAAGGCGAATGTGCGGCATCCGACGCGGGGGCGTACTCGGCGCCGCCCTCTTCGTTGATCGATGGCCTTCAAGATTGCCTTCGAGGGCCCCCAAGAGGGCCCCAAGAGATCCTTCAAAGGGCCACCAGGGAGCCCCAGAGGCCTCCCAAATGGCGCTGAGGGGTCGGAAGTTCCGCGAAGGCATGCCTGGCTGATTCTTGGGTCTTCTGAGGTTTGACCCTGGGCTTTGCTTTGACGGCTGCCCCCTCCTCCTTGTTTGACTGTTTGCTCTAGCGCTTCCCCGATCAAGGCGTCTCGCCCGGACATCGTGTCTGCATGGGCTGAGGGGGGTACGCGAAGCGTCAAGAACTCAGGAGACCTGCCGCGATGAAAACAGGGAATCTCCTCCAAGTCTGGGTCCTCCAAAATCCGACGTCAGGGAAAGTTGCCCCATCGTGCATCAATCGCGACCCGGCGCATCCCGATCCCGTCTCTCTGTGCGATGCCGCTTAAGCTGGACCAGCTCCGCGAGGGGGCCCTCCCGGTGGGGGGGCCCAAGACCTTGGGCGAAAGCGCCCAGCATGAAACGAATGCAACGCTTGGAGCGACGCCGCAAGAGCCCATCGGAAGCGAAACAGCGAAAAGACAAAACACACTGATTTTCCGCTGGTTCTGAACCCATTTTGGCCTTTTTTGGGGGGGGTGGACAGCTCGGAGTGCACCTGAAACCGTCATGCCTTAAAAACTCAACGTTTCCGTTCGTAGAACTACTATCCGAGTCTACTCTACTGCATTCCAATGTGTCACGCGCCATCACACTTGATTTTGTTTGCAGCATCACCCGGGCAATGCGAGAGGAGGTCACCACCAGGGGTGTCACCACCTTCTCGAGGAGACGGGCCCCGCATGGACCCTCAAGAGCCCGCCCGAACTCCCAGGGGCTTCCACAAAAAAAGCTCCAGAACTCCTGGATCCTCGATCCTCCCTCCCCCCTCCCCGATCCTCTGCAGTGCGAAGCTGTCGTGAAGATGGGGGCTGGGAAACGCCTGCCTGCGATGACGAGGTGCGGAGGCATCTGCAACCGATGGGTATTCACAGGCAGGGCTGAGCGAGTTGCCCCAGCGCACCCGCCGTTCTCTGCACGGGACGCTCCCTTCCCTGTGTGACATCGGCACCCCTCCGCATCTGAGTTGCCTCGATACGTGCGTTTTGAAACGCAACACGTCCCGTGTTCAAGACGTTCGTGCGAATACGTTGCGTGTTGGCTCCACGTATTGGACCACGTTTTGGCGAATGTATCGCGTCAGACCTACGTTTTCAGCCTAGG
Organism: Prorocentrum cordatum; assembly: GCA_963575745.1. NCBI lineage: Eukaryota > Dinophyceae > Prorocentrales > Prorocentraceae > Prorocentrum > Prorocentrum cordatum. The sequence goes on along the minus strand of CAUYUJ010018892.1, from coordinate 162,021 downwards.
TGTTGAGTTCCGTATCGATACGGTACGTGTTGCGTGTTGCGTATCGGGGCAGCTAAGCTCCGCATCGTTTCCTCCTCCTTGGCAGTGCCCGGCATCTCTCCAGGACTACTGGTTCACCGTCCAGGCGGCCTGCTCGGTGCCCCTCGAGGGGCTCCCCGAGCCCGGCACCGTGGTCCGCCTCTCCCCGCGCTGCTCGGCCCCCGCCATTGGCGGTGGCGACGACGGGCTGGAGGATGGCACATATAGAACTAAGCATCGTGTCTGTGAGAACCCGGTCTTGAGTAACATCCAGGGGTTTTAGAATGAATTGAACCTCCGGTTTTGTTTTGAATTCATTCTAAAACCTCCGGTTTTTTTTTGAAATCATTCTAAAACCCCTGGATATTACTCAAGACCGGATTTTCACAGATCGGGTTTTTTTTTGAATCCATTCTAAAACCCCCGGATATTACTCAAGACCGGGTTTTCACAGACACGATTGAGGCACCAGATTTCGAACGATCTAGGCCTCGTAGATGGGGTCCGAGTGGATGGGGTCGGAGGGTCGCGCCGCATCACCGATGCATCGACGATGCGGCTCGATGTGGAGCCCGACTTGCTTCACGTCGATGTTGCCGATGCATCGCCCACGTCAACGATGGATCGCTGGTGCATCGCCGATGCATCGCTGATGCATCTCCGATGCATCGGCGATGAATCGGCGATGGATCGGCGCGGTCCTCCGAGCCCATTTGCTCCGACCCCATCTGGGAGGCCTCTGAACGATCTGTTTGTTTTTCCCTCCGGGCGCGAATTCTTCGACGGACACCCGACCCCGGGGAAGGAGCCGGGAGCTTTGGGGCCACCGCCTGGAGCAAGCAGTGCGTCGGATGTTTGGGTGTCTTGTGATTCTGGTCGACCCAAAAGGGGGTCCAGCTGCAAGGGGGTGGTGCAAAAGATTTGGGGCAATTGTGTTGCAAATGTACTGCGCCGGAGAATTGTGTTGCAATGTCTTGCAAGTCACGTATGGCACGCGGGAACCCAGCAATACGTTTGCGCCCCAGGATGTACTGCACGCCCCAGATCCATTGCAACCCCACAAGTCTATTGCACCACATCTATTGCACCACCCCCTTTTCGCTGGACCCCCTTTTGGGTCAACCCGAGTGATCCGGGCGTCGCGTCGGGGCCACCCCGACCCCGGGGAAGGAGCAAGCAGTGCGTCGGATGTTTGGGTGCCCTGGAGGCCCGGCCTTCCTGTGCCCTGTCTCCCTAATGAAAGCGGTGCGTAGCCCGCCTAGCTTTTAGCGGAAGAGGCTCGCTCTCGCCCCGCCGGCCAAAAATGTTTGGGTGCCCTGTGATCCGGGCGTCGCGTCGGGGCCACCGACTGGAGCGAGCAGCTCGTCGGAGGTCCGAGTGCTCGCCTCGTGTCGCTCGGCCTCGGGCCCCCCCGGGCTCCCGCGGGCCGCTCCGGCGGCCAGCGCGAGGGCTGCCGCGGGGTCGATATGGGGCTCGGGGCTCGCGGCCTCGGGCGGGGCGGCGGGCTCCTCGCGGCGTGCGCGGGGCCCCTCGCGGGGCCCCCTCGGGGCCAGCTCGAGCGGCTCGTGCGCTGTCGGGCGCTGTCCTGGGGCCGTGTGGGGGGCATCTCGCCGGCCTCGAACTCATCCCCATCCCTCAGATTGACACGCCAGAAGGCGATGACGATTGTAGGGAGGCGCCCTCAGAAGCAGAGGGAATCCCTGAGATCGGCATCGTGACGAGGCGATGCCCAGCACAGGGACAGGGACATATTTCCAGCTGGTAAGGCATGGACATGGACCTCTTTGCTCGTCCTCGAAGCTCTTGGCTCTTGGGGCCCCCTTCGCCAAGACGCTCTGTGGACTCTTGGAAAAGTCCTGCGGCGGGCCTCGGCACACCTGCGAGAAGCCCCCGGGTGGCACGTGCTGTGGGCTCTCTGGGCCGCATCGAGAGTGCCACGTCTTATGAGACTCAAACGCAGACTTCTCTCGGAGGGACGCGAGGGCACTCGCCTCGGTGCCTGCGGCACGGTGGCAGACTTCTTCCGCGGACCCCGCGGCGCCCCCGCATGGAGGACCGAGGGGGCCTCGACAGAACATGGCAGCACTGCCCAACCAAGGCGTGCTGGGACCCCGGGGATGCATCAGGAGGGAAAAAACACACACAGACACAATGAATCGTCGATTCCCGAGAAAATATTGGAAAATCGTGGAAGTGGGGGGGAAGACAAAAAACCCGAAAATATAAAATATGGGGAATCTTTTAATTGATGTGTATCAATGCAGGCATCCACGCGGCAGGGCCCTCGAGTGCTGCGAGCGGTCGTGGATCGAGGCAGCACGGGGGCAGTGGCAGCGCGACGGCGCCAGCGGCTTTGGCTCTTGGCGGCTGCAGCGACGACGCACTCGGTGCAGCAGCTGCCCCGCGTCGTCTCGTGGTCGGCAGGCTACCCCTCCTCCCTTCCGTTCCTCTCCCCCTCCGCTCCCTCCCTGACCCCATTCGTCCCTCGCCCGCCGCCTCCCCAGTCGCCTCGTCCGCCTGCTCCTGCCTCGTGCTCCTCTTCCCCGCCTCGTCCTCCCTGTCCCGCAGCCCCAACTCCCCCATGTGAATCACCCTCTTGGCACCGCCCGCTTTCCCGCTGCTGTTCCTCCCCATTCGCATCCTCAACTGTGCCCTTCCCATCCGTAGCCAGGTGGGCCCAAGCCACTTCGCTCAAGCCATGACGACTCTGGCGTTTCGGTGGAGCTCCAGGCATCGGACCTCGGGCAGAAGCATAGATGTAAGTCGGGCGTGTCCTTCTACAGGAGAAGTGTTCAAAAGTACTGAAATAATAGCCTGGGGACGATTTGTTCCCCAATTTCGACTACTTGGGACTATGTTTTCGCTACTTTTCATTTGTCGCCCAAGTTCCGCCTGCAGGAGGACGCCCGACCTAACAGTCGGGGCGCTGAATAAGAAACCCTTTTCGGTGGGGAGGGGCTCCGTGTTCCCTCATTGTTTCGCATTTTGCCTCAGATGTTCCTTGGATTTTCGATGGGACGTCGAAGTTTAACTTCTGGAGAAAAAGGGGCCTCGTCTCTTACTTAGGGTTCCTGACGTCAACGCCCCGCCTGTAGGAGGACACGCCCGACCTAAGCATAGCTCTGTGAAGACGCAGACGCGCGAGCTCCTCCCCCATCCCACAGGGGGCGGGAACGGGGCCCGGCTGCCGGCACACGCCCATGCAGTCGGGGCCCTGAAGGAGGAGCGCTTTTCCGTTGGGGAGGGGCTCGGTGCTCCTTGATGGTTTCACAGCTTGCTTCGTCGAGGGCAGGAAAACACGCCCCTGCCCTGGTTTACGAGGCGCTGTGCTCTGAACCTCCTGTGGGCTGACAGGGTAAACCCTGCGTGATGTGCCGCGTCCTGGCGGCTCTAGGCTTTGGGAGGTCCCAGAAGGTTTACAGACCACGCACTTGTAATCCACGGTAGGGTCCTTTTTTCATCCCTCAACTTCGGTTTTCCCTTGGGCATTTGCATGGGACATCGAAGTGTAACTAAGGAAAAGAGGAGCCTCGTTCCTTCTTCAGGGTTCCTTAGGTCAACGCCCCGGCTGTACAGCCACTCGGAACGCTGGGAGAAGCCCGACTTCGGGAAGACGAGCTCATGGGCAAGGATACAGGGGGGCCTGGCGCAGGGGATTTACCAGTTCGAAACATATCCCTGTCCATATGTTTGATATCATCTTGCCTCGATGCCGATCTTGAGGATTCCCTCCGTTTCCGAGGGCCTGTCCCTAAGATTGTCCTCGCTTTTTGCTCGCCCATCTTAGGGATAGGGATACGTTCGAGGCTGGTTAGGGATGAGACATCGCTGATGGATCGGCGATAGGCGAAGAAGGACAGAAACACCTAAACATAAGCTTTTGGCGCTCCGCGCGGATGTCTTGGATCCGCGCTGGGCCCCCCCACCCCCCGCGGCGCCTCGGGCGCCGCCCCTGGCGGGGGGCTCCGCGCGGATCCAAGGAATCTGCGCGGAGCGCCAAAAGTTTCTGTTTGCAGGTGTTTTTTGTTTTTCTTCTTCTGGATAGGCCCCCGACAGCGAATCCGCACGTTGCTGGTCGGGGTGGGCTGTCGGGGCGGCGACGAGTGGGCGATGGGGGGTCGACGATTCCCCCCCCCCCCAGAGCCGACCCTCCCCTAACATCTAGTCGGGCCTGTCCCCCTACGGGAGGAATCTCCAGACACAGCCCAAAAATAGTCCGGGGACGATTTCTGGGCATAGTTTGCGCACCATGTTTGAGCATCCTCTGAGTGTTGTTTATTTCTCGTCCAAGATCCGCCTGCAGGGGGACACGCCCGACTTCACGCTGCGCCCACGACGAGCAGGAGCTGCGCGCGGCGCCTCGGGCCGCCTGCGCACGAGCCCCTGCCGCTTCGCCCGCAGCAGCCGCTGCATGCGCACGGCTCCGGCTTTGAAGTCGGGCCTGTCCCTCTACACAAGGAATATCCAAAAAATAGTTTTGAAACATGTTTTAAAACTATTTGTTTTCTGATTGTTTTTGGCCATTCTCGAATATTGTCAGACTAGTGTTTGAACTTGTCGCCCAAGGTCCCCCTGTAGGGGCACACGCCCGACCTAACGCCAGCTGCCACTCCTCCGCCCACGGCCCCCCGGCGAGCTGGCGCGGAGGGCCCGGCGCTCCCCTCGCGCGCAGCTGGGCAGCTTGGCGCCACCCCTGGCGGTGGCCGGCGGCGGCCGCGGCCCGCGGCCGCGGCTCGCGGCCGCGAGGATCGAAGAAGAAAAATCGGCATAAACATAAACTTTTGGCGCTCCGCGCGGATTTCTTGGATCCGCGCGGGACCCCTCCGTCAGCGCCTCCGGCGCCGCCCCTGGGGTATCCAGCGCAGATCCGAGAAATCCGCGCGGAGCGCCAAAAGTTTATGTTTATGTGGCGTTTGTATGGCGTGCGGCGATGATGCCGAGCGGAGGGCGGGCCCCGACGCGTTCTCGGACCAGTGCAGGCGGGGCGCGGCGAGCGCCTGCGGGGACGCTGGAGGGCTCGGGCGTCTCGGTGCAGGACCCCGAGGAGGAAGAGGTACGGATATGCTGCTGGCCTCGCCTCGTGTTCGCCCTCCTGGGCCTCCTGGGATGCCCTCGTCGCCACCGCGGGATGCGCCTCGAGGTCCCGGTCAGAACGCGCTCCGGAAGAGGTCTCTCGCGGCCTGGTTTGGGCATCTCGGGGGGCCTCCCTGGGGCTTCTGGAAAGGTCCTTGGGGGCCTGCTGGCTGTCTCGGGGGCCATCTCGGGGCGGGAAGCGTGAAAGGTCAGTCCGAGTTCTCTCTCTCTCTTGGGCCCCTCTTGCGGACAACTTGGGCCGTTTTGATGGCCTTTTGGGTCGTCTTGCGGGCTTGTCTGGTCGTCCTGGGGCCTTCTTGAGGGCTTCTTGGGCGTTCGTGGAACGATCTCGGGGGCCTCTTGGGGCCGTCCTGGAGCGGCGGGAGCCTGAACATGGAACAATACGAAACTCTGCGTAGAATCACACCAAGAAAAAACCTTTCAGTGGATGGTTTGAAATGGGATCGATGAAGAGATCGAGAAGGAGATCGACCGAGAACCCGGGAACCCGGGAACCCTGAACCCACCGAGATCGGCCAGGAACCAATAACCAGGAACCTGGGAACCCGGAACCGGGAACCCGGGAACCCAGCCGGCCACCAAAATCGACAGGAAATGTCCGCCAAATCTATTCATTTCCGATCTGACCCCTTGAGTACAAGCACTGATTGGGGGAAAACTATCAAATCACATACATATGTCTGTCTGTCCGTCTGTCTGTTTGTCTGTCTGTCTGTCGGTCGGTCGGTCGGTCGGTCGGTCGGCCTGCATGTATTTATGTATGTGCGTATGTGCGTATTTACCTATTAAAGTATGTACAGAAGTACGTATACATGTGTGTATGTTTGTATGAAAGTATGTATGTACGCATGTACGGGTGCACGTATGTATGTATGTGTGTGTGTTTGTATACATGTCTGTATGTATGTATGTCTGTATGTATGTCTGTATGTTTGTATGTATGTATGTATGTATGTATGTATGTATGTGTGTATGTATGTATGTATGCATGTATGTATGTGTGGTTGCATGTGTGTATGTATGTATGTCTGTATGTCTGTATGTCTGTATGTCCGTATGTCTGTCTGTATGTATGTATGTATGTATGTATGTAGGTAGGTAGGTAGGTAGGTATGTATGTATGTATGTGTGCATGTGTGTATGTGTACGCATGTATGGATGTATGTGTGTGGGTATGTATGCATGTATGCATGCATGTGTGTGCTTATATACATGCATGCATACATGTCTGCACACATGCATAAAAACGTGCATACACACATACAGGCATACATACAAACATACAGTCACACATCTGTGCATACATACATACATGCATGCATGCATGCATGCATGCATGCATGCATGCATACAGACAGACAGACAGACAGACAGACAGGCAGACAGACAGACATACATGCATGCATGCATGCATGCATACATACATCATACATACATATCTGCATACATGCATTCATATATGCGCACATGCTTACATATAACTATACATACATATATGCACCTACCTGCCTGCCTGCCTACCTACATACATACATCCAGACAAGCATATCGAACACGCCTACGGCGAATCACCGCCGCCCCCTACCCTTTCGGCCGCGCCTATGCGGCCGAACGTTGTGGCCAGAGGCCTGCCAAGCTATCGGACCATGTGTGTCCCCGAGTCGGTTTGGAAAGCTTTCGGGGAACACGTGGGGGAGAATGAGTACGATGAGGGAGGCCTCTTGGGCCGTCTTGGAGACCTCTTGGGGGTCTCTGGGGCCGTCTTGGGTAATAGTGACGCCATGTTAGGCCGTCTTGGAAGCATCTTGGGCCGTCTTGGAGGCATCTTGGGGGGCGAAGCTATCGGACCATGTGTTCCCCGAGTCGGTTTGGAAAGCCTTCGGGGAACACGTGGGGGAGGAAGAGGAAGAGGGGGAGAAGGAGGAAAAAGGAGAAGGGGGAGGATGCCTCTTCGGAGCCTCGTGAGGTACTCTTGGGCTCGATTGGGCCATCTTGGGACCGTCTTGGAGGACATGCTGGTGCTATCTTGGGCTGTCTTGGAGCCTCTTAAGGGCCTCTTGGGGCATTCTTGGGACTTCTCGGGGGCCTCTTTGGCCGTCTTAGGGCGTTCCTGGCCCGTCTGACGCCGACGAGAGCCGTCTTGGGGGCCTCTCTGAACCAGCGTGGGGCCCTCTCGGGGCGCTTCGGGGCTGCCTTGGAGGCCATCTTGGGCGTCTTGGAGGCCTCTTGGCCCGTCTTGGGGCCCTCTTTGGGCCGTCGTGGGGGCCTCTTGGGCCGGCTTGGGGCCATCTTGGAGGCCTCTTGGTTGATCTTGGGCGATCTTGGGGGGCTTTTGGGCCGCCCTGAGCCGTCGAAAGGCCGAAAAGAAGGACATGTAGAAATCCGTCAAAACCCAAAGGAAAATCAATGAGCCCTCTTCAGGAGGCCCTCTTGGAGGTCTGTTGGGCCGTCTACGGCCAGCTTCGAGCCAGCTTCAGCCATCTTGGTGGGTTCCTGGCACGTCTGACGCCGACGAGAGCCGTCTTGGGGGCCTCTTTGAACCGACTTGGGGTCCTCTTGGGGCGCTTCGGCGCCGTCTTGGAGGTCATCTTGGGCGTCTTGGAGGCCTCTTGGCCCGTCCTGGGGTCCTCTTGAGGCCGTCTTGGAGGCCTCTTGGGCCGTCATGGTGCCATCTTTGAGGCCTCTCGTGGGCGATGGTGGGGCGATCTTGGCGCCTCTTGGGCCGTCTTGAGCCGTAGGAATACATATATATATATATACATATACCTACATACATACATACATACATACATACATACATACATACATACATACACACGTACATACGTACATACGTACATACGTACATACGTACATACGTACATACGTACATACATATATACTTATATACTTATATACTCATATACTTATATACATACATATCGAAGACGCCTACGGCGAATCACCGCCGCCCCCTGTCCTTGTGGAAGCGCCTACGTGTCCGACAGCTGGGCTAGAGTTTGGCCAAGCTATCGGACCATGTGTTCCCCGAGTCGGTTTGGAAAGGTTTCGGGGAACGCGGGGGGGGGGGAAGAGGAGGAGAAAAAGGAAAAAGGAGAAGGGGGAGGATGCCTCTTCGGAGCCTCTTGAGGCACTCTTGGGTTCGATTGGGCCATCTTGGGACCGTCTTGGAGACCATGTTGGGGCTATCTTGAGCTCTCTTGGGGCCTTTTAAGGGCCTCTTGGGCCCTTTTGAGGCTTCTCGGGGGCTTCTTTGGCTGTCTTAGGGCGTTCCTGGCCCGTCTGACGCCGTCGGGAGCCGTCTTGAAAGCTTCTCTGAACCGACTTGGGGCCCTCTTGGGGCGCTTCGAGGCCGTCTTGGAGGCCATCTTGGGCGTCTTGGAGGCCTCTTGGCCCGTCTTGGGGCCCTCTTGGGGCCGTCTTGGAGGCTCTTGGGCCGTCATGGGGCGCTCTTGGAGGCCTCTTCGGCGATCTTGGGGCAAACTTGGGGGCCTCTTGGGCCGTCGTCAGCCGTCGGAACCCCGAAAAGACGCAAATTTCAAAATCCTTCAAAAACATATGGAAAATCAATGATTTTGGCGTCTTCGGGCCCTCCCGGAGGAGCTCTTGGAGCGTCTGGGAGGCCTCTTGGGGGCCTCTTGGGCCGTCTTAGGCCATCTTGAGGCTATCTTAGGCAGTCTTGGGTGCATCTTGTGCCGTCTTGGAGGCATATTGGGACCATCTTAGCCGTCTTGGAAGCCATCTTGGGGCCGTCTGGGGTAGGAAAACTGTTTGCGACCGGGTCTTGCGGGACCCCGGCGGGACGCGCCGGAGCCCATTGGGAGAGTTCTTTTGGAGAAGAACCAAAACCGAAACCGAAATCATCTAGCACGCCAGGCACACCTGCGATGAATCGACAGGGGGCGGCAGATCGAAGACGCCTGCGGCGAATCACCGCCTCCCCCTGCCTTTTTGGAAGCGCCTATGTGGCCGAACGTTGAGGCCAGACCTGCCAAGCTATCGGACCATGTGTTCCCCGAATTGGTTTAGAAAGTCTTCGGGGAACACGTGGGCATCTTGAAGGTCATCTTAGTTGTCATCAGTTGGTCCTCTTTCCCACAGCCTCCTTATCATCCGAAGGGTGGTCGTATAGGTATATACACATATGACCACCCTTCAGGTGATAAGGAGGTTGCGTGTGGGGGGCAGCTCACGGGGTGCGATCGGGGTCGGATCGGATTTGGCGGAAAGCAGTTGGGAACCACGGAGCACTGGCCATCTATCTATCGATCTCATTCTCTCTCTCTTTCTCTCTCTCTCCAGAAAGATGTACGATTATCGATCGCACGACCGATCTCCCTGTATCTGTCAATATCGCAGTCGACCGCATGATCGATCTCACGTAGATCCGCATGTCGATCTCACTACCGATCTTACCGTCGGCTTCGCTCTCGATCCCTTGATCGACCCCACGGGGCTCCCTTGGACACCGTGTGGCACCGCGCCCCAGGACACCACGGGACACCACGGGACACCACGGAGCTCCGCGCCACGGGACGCCCGCGGACACACCCGCGGGCCACCCCCGAGCCCTCGCCAGCCCATCGGGGTTGGGCAGAGTCGTGGAGCGCAAGCTCGCCCCGGCCAGGGCGGGCTCACTCCCCTCCGCCCGCCGACGCAGCTGCAATCGCCTCGCCCGCACGCGCACGGCACGAGACTGAAACCGCTTTTCCCGCTGGGGGGTCTGCGTTTCCTTCTGAGCTCTCACACCCCCCAGCCTTCGATGTGATGTGGGCCTTTGGCGCCCTCTTGGGGGGTTCTCTTGGAGCCCTCGTGGGGCTTCTTGGGGGCCTCTCGGGCCGTCTCGAGGGCATCGAGGGCAGTCCTGGCGCGTTCTGGGGGCGTCTCGGGGCCCTCTTGGACGCCCTTGGGAGTTTCACAGGAAAGCTCGGGGCTCTGAGGGTGTTTTGAGCGAGGCGCATAAGAATTCATGAAAGTCAGTTGCACGTGCCCTTCACGGCTTGGACTGCATGAGCCTTGGGGCACTCCACTACGTTCTGAAGGCACCAATACGTGTAAGTTCTGGAGAGGGGGTGGAGATCCCTGGGGGGCTAAGTCGCGAACGAAAATGCAACGTCGGTGGTGAGGGCAACCAAGATGTTAAAGAGGGATCGAGGCGGTTGACGCCCCTTCCTCAGCGGCAGGAGGCTGCTAGAAGCTGGCGGAGCCAGAACGGAAGCGGCTCCCCCGGCGGCAAGCCAGCGCAAGCAAGACGTGCACCCCCAAGGGACGTCAACGGAACTCGCAAAGAAAGCTGGAAAAAGCGAACGTGTGGGGGGCGGGGTCTACTGCCCCATACCGCCCTCCTCCCTCGGAGGGGTGTTCCCCGCATGCGTGTGGAGCGGTGCCGGCACCTCCCCTGTCCTGCCCTCCTCATGACCTCCGCCCCCCCTCCTCGTCGCGAGGCCCACGCGCCGGCGGCGCAGCCTGGCGATTTCCAGCCGCCCGGCCTGGCCTGCGGCAGAGTCGCGCGCCCGCGCTCGTGCAAGCACAGGCCCGCTCGGCTTCCAGCCTCGAGGCGGGCGTGTGCGCAACCGCAGCCGAGGCGGGCGGACCCTGGAGATCTGGAGATCTGGGCGCCGCCCAGATCTCGCGACCGCGGGTGTGCTCTTCAGCGCGGGGGCTTTCCAGGAGGGGCCCCGCAGTCGAGGGATCGAGGACTCTCGGCGTCGCTCTTCCTCGGCGACAGGCGGTGGAAGGACGGGCGATCGCCCGCGGAAGCAGAAAGCAGTGCGGCTCCCCCGCGGAAGCAAGGACCGCCCCACGAGTGGACAGCTCATTTCGGGCCGAACGAAGGGGGGGCATAGGGAAAGGGGGGGTACGAAGTCTGCTGCATGCAGCTCCGCCGGGCCCATTCCTCGATACATGGGCGCCTGCGGCGCCGGGAGGCGCCGGGAAAATCAGCTACGTGAACTTATTATCACCCCCCCCCTTTGCTATCCCCCCCTTTCCGTCCGGCCCGATCATTGTTTAGGCTCAGGGTTCCGGAGTCGGCCATGCAATGTTTTGGTCGAGATCCCCGGGCGCCCACGTCGCGAGACAATGGCGCCGTCGGAGGGGCAGGCGCCCTCACGTCGTCCACGAACGGAGGGGAGAGTTTTTTGTTCGCAGGTTTCTTCATTCTGGGGGCGCTTAAATGGGTGTTGGACGACACCTTAGCGTGTGCCCCGATCGTTCTGCCAAGTTTAAATACCATGAATACCAACACTATCAAGGTATGAGTGTGATGTTGCCCCTCGAGTTGCGGCACCTGCGGACACGCAGGGATGATGCAGAGGATGAGGAAGAGGGAGGAGTAGGAGGAGGAGGAGGAGGAGGAGGAGGAGGAGGCGGGGCAACACGCGGTCCGAGTGACATAGTTTTGGGTCGCTGGCGCACCGTGGTTCGAGGCACCACGGCGCCCCCAAGAAGCTGCTGCCCTGATTCCTTTGCACTCCGGTGCCGATGCTCTAGCTCAACACGGTGCGTTGCTGGTGGTCGGTGGACCTTCGCCTCCTCTTCCTCATCCCCTGCCATCCTCCCTCGCGTGTTTCGCTCATCCACCGTTGCCGTGCATCTTCAAGCCGCGGCGCTCACTGTTTTGCTTCCTGTGCTCTCGGAGCAGAACATGAAGCCCTAACATTTCGCTCAACATTTCACTGGGATGTTCCATCGCATTGACTATACGAGCTCGGCTCGTTGAAGCTTCTATACAGCTGCCTGCGGCAAACCCCGCCACCGTGCTCGTGCGCCAGCGCAGCAGGAAGATGGCTGAGTGTCGGAGCATCGCAAGTCCGACGAGTTGCTTGAACTGAGACGGGTCTTGAACTCAATCTCGTCTTCGACCGCATGGTAAGAAGGAGGTCGGATTCACGCACCATTGCAGTTCAGCGATCCCGCTGCACTTCGGCGAGTGGTCTGAAAAAGGGTAGTGAAATCGACATCGTGTTCGTCCGCGTGGTATGAAGAAGGTCGAGTTCACGCCCCGCTGCAGTTCAGTGGGTTGTCTGAACTGAGGAGGGTCGTGAACTCGACCTCGACTTGGTCCGCGCGGAAGGGGGGAGGTCGAATGCACATTCCGCGACAGTTCAACGAGTGGTTTGAACTGAGGTGTGTCGTGATCTCGACCTCGCGCTCGCCCGCGCGGTATGGAGGATGAGGAGGAGGTGGAGGAGATGGAGGAGGAGGAAGAGAAGACCTCTTGAGGCCCTCTGGTTGGGGCCTCCTGGGAGCCTCCCGAGGGCCTCTTGGCCGCCTCTGGGGGCCCTCTTGGGGCATCTTGGGGGCCTCTTGGGGCCTTTTGGGCCTGCCTCGGAGTGCATCTGGGCCTGTCTTAGAGGGCTTCTGGGCCTGCCTGACACCTTCGGAGGCCGTCTGGGGGGCTTCCCTCGGCCGTCGTGGTGCCATCGTGAAGCGTCTTAGGGCCGTCTTGGGAGGCTCTTGGGAGGCTCTTGGGGAATCCTTGGAGCTATCTTGGAGGCCGTCTTGGGCGGTCGGAAGCCCGAATGGGCGAGAACCTCAACATCTGTCAAGCATTTACGGGGCGTCGGAACTCTGTAGTTCCTCGGGCTCTCTTGGAAGGCCTCTTGGAGCCTTCATGGGCCGTCCCGGAAGCCTCTTGAGCTGTCTTGAGGCCGTCTTGGCAGCCTCTTGGAACGTCTTGGGCCAGCGTCGGCCGTCTTGGTGTCATCTAGACTGCCTTGGAAGCCGCCTTGGAGGCCATCTTGCCGGGCTGGAGGCCGAACAGAGCGCTGGAGAGCCAATTCAGGGCGGGACGATGTTCGGCAGGTGCGCGTGATGCGGGGAGGGGGCCTAGAAAACTAGAGCAACCTCCCAGACGACAGCAAGCATTCTAACACGCCCACTGGGCACAAGGCCCTGTGGCGGATGTGCGTGCACGAAGGTGTGCAGTTGCCGAAATGAGTGCTCCAGCGCGCGGGATAAAATTGGGAGAGGAAGAAACGAGGTAGATCCAAAGGTCTGGAGCCCCGACTTCGTGACTATCTCGCTACATGGACCCCCGTAGGTCTGTCATGCATTCCCAGGGACCGGCTTCTTGGTACAAAGTAGTTGGTTGACGTTCTTGGGGCCTGGTGCGAGCTCCTAGAGACCCGAAAGCGACGAGAAAGTTTTGTCTCCTACAGTCGGGGCCCTGAAGAAGGAACCCTTTGCATTGGGGAGGGGCTCCGCGTTCCTCAAGTGTTTCACAGCTTGCCTCAGGTTTTCATCAGGTTTTCGATCTGAAATCGAAGGTGAACTTATGGAAAAAAGGAGCCTCGTTCCTTATTTAGGGTTCCTTAGGTCAACGCCCCGACTGTATGTTCTTGAACAGTTGGAGCTTTGCGATTGGACAGAGTGATGTGAACAAGTTCGAGCATCCAGGTACCACCTGCGTGATGATCCAGAAGATCACGCATCAGTTTACCAGTTTGAAACATATCCCTATCCCTATGTTTGACATCACCTCACCTCTCGATGCCGATCTTAAGGCCTCTGTTTTTGAGGGCCTATCCCTAAGATTGTCCTCGCTTTTTGCTCGCCCATCTTAGGGATAGGGATACGTTCGAGGCTGGTCATCAGCGTTTAGGACTGTCTCTCGCTCCGTTCCCTCCCCTCTCGCCTCCACAGCCGGTCTCCGGCCTTCCGACGGGCGGCAGGCCACACGTTCGCCCCCAGCGGCCCTTCGGCGCTGCCTGCCTTGTGCGCACATGCCCCCCCCCCCACCTTATGCTGTTTCAGCTTGCTTTTAAGTCGGGCCTGTCCCTCTACAGGGGGGATGTTCAAACATAGTCAAAACATAGTATGGGGACTATTTTTTGAGTATGTTCGAGCATCTTTTGGCTGTGGTTCGAGTATTTGTTATTCTTCGTCCAGAATCCCCCTGTACGGGGACACGCCCGACTTAACCTTATGCTGTTCCAGCTTGCTTGAACCGTGGCCACCAGAAAGGATTTCGAGCACCACGAGAGTACCGAAGCCGGAGGAGCTTCACGCGTCGGGCCCTGGGAGGCGCTACTCGTTCGACCCGGTGTTGATACTTCTCCAAGGGCGCCTTCGAGGGCGCGAAGGTATTCGCGCTTCGCGCTTCGCGGTTCGGCTCCGATTCCTCCTCATCCTCCTCTCCTCCCCTGGGAGGCGGCACGAGAGCGCGAAGTTATCCGCGCTTCGCGCAGCGCGAAGCGCGAAGTTGGGAGCCCTTCTTTTCTGGGCGCTCGAACTTATTTCTGGGCTGTGGTGCGTAAGTACGATGGGAGCTACCGAATCCCCACCCTCTAGAGGCCATGATTCGACCCATGCCGCCGCTCTGGCCCCTCGTTGGGATGCGGAGCGTGCGCAGAGGCATGGACATCGCGTGGATCGCCTGTTCCCGCTTGCGGCTGAGTCGGCATGTCCCAATACAGGAGGAATCTTCAAGAACAGTCAAGACATGGTCTGGGGCCGATGTTTCAACCACGCTTGCTTTTTGTTTGACCCGTGCTTTCACTTGTCGTCCACACGCCGCCTGTGGGAGGACGTGCCCGACCTGAGCTCACGGTCGGGAACGCTGGCTTCGCGCGTCGGGCCCCCACCGCCTCGCCTCGGCGACCGGTGGGGGCGACGCGCTGCTCCCCAACGCCGTGCCCCCCACCGCGCCTCGGCGCGACGCGCTGCCCTCGCCCCGAGGCCCCCGGGCACCGGCGCCCCCACGAGCCGCCACGTGCCTGTGGGGCCCCCCGCGGGGCGGAACGGCTCGCCATCCGCGCGCAGGGCCTGCAGCGTGCCGCTGGGGCCGACGCCGCGGCGGGCTGCGCAAGGGTTCCTCGCCGGAGGCTGCCCACGCCGAAGGCGCACACGCATCGCGGACGTCGCGGGGGCATCGCCGAGGCGTCGCCGATGCATGGGGGATGCGGCGCGATTCTCCGACTGCTTTTCACCCCCCTCTCCCTGCAGCGGCGTTCTCTCAGAGCGAAGCGGAGGAGCACAGACACGGAGGTCAGCAGACGATACTCTCATGGACAGCGGTCATCACGTGAGCCCGCGCATGGCACAGTGGGGTCGCGTGCCAAGAAACCAGTTGGATTTTGCCAGGGTGCCCTGGGTTTCCTGGATTCCTATGGGCTCCCAATCAGATCTTGACGATTTTCCATCGACACATGTGGATTTTCACGGATCCAATCGCGGAATTCAGGGTTGGGTTTTCTGCGCAGGTTTCTTGTGGCCGAGCCCCCAGTGCACCACATGTCGGAGGCCTAGGCCCCCACGCCTGGCCCTGATGCGCAGCGGGGCGGGCTCCCCATGCGCAGCGCGCTCGCCTCCGGCGCCTCCCGCCCCACGGCGCTCCTGCGGCGGCCCCCCTCTCCGCTCCGCCTCGGTGTGCCGACTCTCGCCGGCCCGTTCCGGTTCGACCGCGGCCTTCCGCGATCGGAGGCGGCCCGATCTCGGGTTTCGGGTGAGCGGCGTTTTTTTTTCAATGTGGGCGTTGCTTCTTTGTGCTCGGCATCTGGGGCGTGCAGGGGGGACCCCGGACCAGCAAACATGGATCCAAGACGACTGATTACTCCCGGGGGAGGCGTTGGGACCTCTGGGGCTGCGCATTGTACAAAAAAACAAGTCGTCGTTCGTCTGGGGTGATTGTACGGCGACGTTGCGACTCCTAGCTCGACCGACCCCGTTCGGCTCTGGCTCCGCCGCCAGTGTCGCTTCGATCCGACGCAGATTCCGATTCGATTATATTCGATATCCCGATCCGATGCTGCCCGATTTTGCTGAGCGGGCGATCTCCGAGCCGGCCCCCCTGGACCCGAGGAAAGAAAAGCGACACCACCACCAGGGGTGACACCTGCACCGAAGAGGTCCACGATCACAGACACAATTCATCGTCGATTCCACAGAACATCTCGGAAAATATGGAAAGTGGGGGGAAGACAAAAACCCAGGAGATATGGGAAACGATGGGGAATCCTGTTATATGTGTCTATTTATTTGTGTGTCCCATGGCCCCTTCAGTAAGAATGTCTCGAGCGGGGAGGGGGGGCACACCACCATGGGGACCTCCCCGGGATCCTCGCGCTGGAGGTGGAGGTCCCCTCCTCCTCCTCCTCCTCCTCCTCCTCCTCCTCCTCCTCCTCCTCCTCCTTCTTTCCTCCTCCTCCTCCTCCTCCTCCTCCTCCTCCTCCTCCTCCTCCTCCTCCCCAGGCTCCTCGCGCTGGAGGTGGCGGTCCCAGACATCCGACAACATGATTTCGTCAGTCCGCGCCCCCGGGGAGGTCCCGAACCCTTCCCAAGGGCAAGGATCCCGCCCAGGACCCACTTACGACTGCCCTGGGGCCCGATAGCGGGCCCAATAGGCCAGAGGACAAACGCCCCCATGGAAAAAGACATACAGTGGAAACAGACATCACGAAAGAACTGCAACATCGTAGAGTCACCACCCGAGCCCTAGACTCCACTTGCCTGCTGCATGTTTCAAGCCGAATCGATTGCGAAGAGATCTCGACGCAGGGATCTCAGAGGATCTTTGGTGTTGGGAGTCTTGCGACGGGGGTCAATGCAAACGGGGGTCAGCCAGAGCGCTGGATCTTGCAGGATCCTGCAGGATGCCAGGGGTGCATTGACCCAGGTCAGCGCGCTGGAGCTCTGCAGGTCCTGCAGGATCTTGCAGGATCCTGCGGAGCCTGTCTGACACAGGTCTGCATTGGCCCGGGTCAGTACAGTGGAAGCCCATGCCACGAAACTCTTTGCTTGCCTCCAGGGTGCCCTGGGCTTCTTGGGTCTCGATAATATTGCTGTGGCAGGCGTGACGCTCCCACACCAAAAATCAATGGGCGTCCTGGGGTCTCGGGGTGGGGTTTCTTGCGGAGGGTTCCTTGTGGATTGGCCTCCACTGTAGCAGCCCGAGGGTGTCTCTAGGCCTCCTGGATGGGGTCGGAGTTGATGGAGTCGGAGGATCGCGCCGTATCGGCGATGCATCGGCAATGCGGCTCGATGTGGAGCTCGATTTGCTTCACGTCGACATCGCCGATGCATCGCCGACGTCGACGATGCATCGCCGATGCATCGCCGATACATTTGCGATGCATCGCCGATGCATCCCCATCTACTCCGACCCCATCCAGGAGGCCTCTACAGTTGGGGCGCTGAAGAAGGAACCCTTTTCGTTGGGGAGGGGCTCCGCGTTCCTAAGTGTTGCACAGCTTGCCTCAGGTTTTCATCATGTCTTCGATGGCTCTAACTTATGGAAAAAAGGAGCCTCGTTCCTTATTTTGGGTTCCTTGGGTCAAGGCCCCGACTGTATGCTCTTGAACAGTTGGAGCTTTGCGCTTGGACAGAGTGCTGTGAACAAGTTCGAGCATCCAGATACCACCTGCGTGATGATCCAGAAGATCACGCATCAGCGTTTATGGAAAAAAGGGGCCTCGTTCCTTATTTTGGGCTCCTTGGGTCAGGGCCCCGACTGTAGCGTCGTCTCCCCCTGCTCACAGCCGCACCTCCGCCGCCCCGCGCGGAGGTCAGCGCCGCGGCGGGCAGCTCCTGCTTCGTGGCGCGCGCGCGCGGCCCGCTCTCCTCCGGGGCGCGCGGCGGGCAGGTCCACACAGTGGGTGCCCCCAGGATTCTCGGGGTGGCCCAGACGGCCTCCAGGGCACCCCACCACGAGGCCCAGAGGGCCCCAGGGGGCTCAGAAGTGGAGCGAAAAGCTGGGGGCACCTTTGGGCCAGGGGCACTGCTGGCAGCACCCGAGCCCCCGCCCTCTGCTCGCCCAGACCACCGCCCTCGTCGGCGTTCTCGCTTCCCGTTTCCGCGCCCGATGGCTTGCCGTAAGTCGGGCCTGTCCCTCCACAGGAGGGATATGCAGAAATGATCAAAAAGAGTCTGAGAACCATTTTTCTTGTATTCTTGAATACGTGCTGGGCATGTCTGGGGTCCGTTTTACTTTTCGTCCAAAATCCCCCTGTGGGAGGACAGGCCCGACCTAATGCTTGCCTCCAGTTTGCCCTGGGCTTCTTGGGTTTCGACGGTTTTGCTAGAGAGAGAGCGTGATCCTCCCACACCAAAGATCCATGGGCGTCCTGGGGTCTCAGGGTTGGGTTTCTTGTGGACGGTTTCTTGTGGTCGAGCCCCTGTTGTATCCTCAGACCCCCTCGCGTCGTGAACAAAAACACGCGAGGGGAGGTCTGGTCAAGTGGTCGGCCTCCAGGGGCCTTCGCCAAGCCCCGGCACCGAGTAAAAGCTGCTCAGGATGAGCAGCCGGTCGCGGGGACGGGGTCGAGAATTCCGAGGGCCCACGTCATGAGAATGTAACCACGTCGCGAGTCTGGGTCCCCAGATCTCCGACGATTTGATCTTTTGTCTAGGCCTTTGGGGTCGGCTGATGGGCCCCAGGGCCATCGGACAAGTATCCAGCCATCTTGGCTTGTTTCGGCCCAAACCTGGTGAACAAGTTGATCGCCCATGGCCAGTGAAATGGTTTCTATATGCACGTCCAAAGGTCTTGTTCTTATTCGTATTCTTCTTATTAACAGTATTATTGTTAGTAGTATTCGTCTTCTTCGCATTCTTCTTAGTATTATGGTCCTTATTAGTATTATTGTAATACTACATATTATTAGTATTATTAGTATTATTATTAGTAGTAGTAGTCTTATTACTACTAGGTCTTGCATCATTGACCTTACGTCCTCTCCTGTGTCCAGCCGCAGCGCACCTGCGCAACAAGCGCAGCTCTCAATCCTGACTGCGTTCGAGAGTGCGACCCGAGCGGGCTTCGAGTTTTGCGGTCCGCGAGGTGCAGCGCGCGAGCACGCAGTTGTTGCGTGTCGAGATCGCGGTCTCGCCTCGACTTCCCTCCGACTCTTGTTGTGTGTGTGTGTGTCTCTCTCTCTCTCTCTATCCGTCTCTCCTTCTCTCGCACAAACACCCTCGGCGCGGGGCGCGCCCAGGGTGCGTTGGACCTCCATGGCGGCGCTTCTTCTTATGATTGCTAGTATTTATTATTATTATGCTTATGTTTATCAGTATTATTATTATTACTATTATTATTATTACTGTTATTATTATGATTACTATGATTATTGCTCGTATGCTCTATCTGTCTTCTTAGCATTATACTTCATCGAATTGATAGCTGTAGTACCATTATGTTGCATCTCATTAGTAGCAGTGTTCCTCTTATTATTCTTCCAGCAGCGCCTGGTCGGCCTAGGGCACCCCCTGCGGCGCAAAGGTGCGCGCTGCGCGCGCCGCGGTCCCGTCCAGAGCGACTGCAGCCCGGGGCGTGAAAACGACCACAGCCACTGCTTTTCTTTTGTTGCCGCCTTCCAGCCCGCAGAAACAGAGCAGTGGTTATGGCCATTTTCGTTGGGCCTGGCACCAGGGAAGTGACCACAGCCACTGCTTCTTTTTCGGCCGGCTGGAAGGCGGCGCAAACAAGAAGCAGTGGCTGTGGTCAGTTTCCCGTCCCGCACACTTCCACAGTGGGGGGCCGCGCGAGGGCGCGCGAAGGCAGCGAGGCGCGCCGCCCCGTCGCGGCGCCCCGTGCTCCTCGAGGCCTCCAGGGGGGACCCCGCCGAGAGGCCAAGGTGGCTCCAGAGCCTGGCGCAAATCGGTGCTCGTGCCTTCTCGCCTTCTTTGCGCTGGCGATGGGTTCTTTGTCGGTGGGGGGGAAAACACGCAGGCACAATGAATCGTCGACCCCCAGGGAAATGTAGGAACATATGGAGAGTGGAGGAAGCCGAACACAAACACCCAGAAAATGTAAGAAAATATAGGGAAGGCTAGGATTTGTGTGTATCTATATATATATATATATATATGTGTGTGTGTGTGTGTCTGTGTGTGTCTGTGTGTGTGTGTGTCTGTGTGTGTGTCTGTGTGTGTGTGGGTGTCTGTGTGTGTGTGTGTCTGTGTGTGTCTGTCTGTGTGTGTGTGTGTCTGTGTGTGTCTGTGTGTGTGTCTGTGTGTGTCTGTGTGTGTGTGTCTGTGTGTGTCTGTGTGTGTCTGTGTGTGTGTCTGTGTGTGTGTGTCTGTGTGTGTGTGTGTGTGTGTGTCTGTGTGCGTGTGTGTGTGTTTGTGTGTGTGTCCCTGGGCGCATTCATCTTGAAGCCTCGAGATGGCCCCAAGACGGCCCAGGAGAGCCCCGAGAGGGTCCCGAGAAAGCCCCAAGCTCTTGGCGTGGTCCCTCATGGAAGCCTCCAGGGCGCCCTCGTCGCACTCCGCGGTTCGGCTCGGGCTCCTCCCTTTTTTCAGGAGGGAAAATCACGCACGGACACAATGAATCGTCGATTTGAAGGGGGAGGGAAGACGAGATCCCAGGAGAGCACGGGGAAGTATGGGGGATCCTGGGCTCCCTTTTCCATGGAAGAAGATAACACACAGCCACAATCCATCTTCGATGTGAAGGGGGAGGGAAGACGAGAACCGAGGAAAACATGGGGAGGGGATTTGTGTGTATTTGTTTGTGTGTGTGCCCCCTCCTCCTCCTCCTCCTCCTCCTCCTCCTCCTCCTCCTCCCTCCTCCTCCTCCTCCTCCTCCTCCTCCCTCCTCCTCCTCCTCCTCCTCCTCCTCCTCCTCCTCCTCACCTCCTCCTCCTCCTCCTCCTCCTCCTCCTCCACCTCCTCCTCCTCCTCCTCCTCCTCCTCCTCCTCCTCCTCCTCCTCCTCCTCCTCCTCCTCCTCCTCCTCCTCCTCCTCCTCCTCCTCCTCCTCCTCCGGGGGGGGGCGGCGCGAGGGCACCGGGTGGTGCGCGTTCGCGCGCAGCGCGGAGCGCGAAGGCTAGGCGCCCCTGGGGCCTCGGGGTTCCCCGAATTCCTTGGAGGAGGAGGAGGAGGAGGAGGAGGAGGAGGAGGAGGAGGAGGGGGAGGAGGAGGAGGAGGAGGAAGAGGAGGAGGAGGAGGAGGAGGAGGGGTGAGGAGGAGGAGGAGGAGGAGGAGGAGGAGGAGGAGGAGGAGGAGAGACAACGGGCAGCTCAACGTCGGCCCCCGGACCTCTCCAGTGGCCCAACACGCCCCAGCTGTCCGAGCTGCGCCCAGCTGAGACCACGCCCCTCCTCCTCCTCCTCGGGGTTCCCCGAACTCCTTGCGGTGTTGGAGAGGTCGTCCGGATGGCATCGAATTTGGTCGCCGTCTGGACGAACTCTGGGCGAACTCCGGACGGCAAGCGGTCGGAGCCTGGACGAAACCTGGGGTGAATCCTGGACGGAACCTGGACGACACCTGGACGAACCAGAGCCTGGTCGAAATCACGCTGCTGGGTATGCCGCGAATATCCACAGAGGCTACCATGACAGCTCACCCCAAAGCCCAGAGGGCTGAAGTCGAAGAAGAGCTTTTGTCATAAGCGTACCCTTATGGAGCCCCGCGCGGGCTGCCTGGATCCGCTGGGGCCTCCTGCCGGCGCCTCTGGTGCCGCCCCTGGCGTGCCCTGCGCGCCGTGGAGGGTGGCTCGGCGCCGATCCGAGAAATTCGCGTGGAGCTACGAAGGTTACTGTGCATTTTGATTCATGCAGTGCACGTCCACTTCGGCACCGCCTGATCCCCGGGCTTCGCCCGCTCCTGGCCGCGTGAGGCCCCGCCTTCTTCCGCCCTTTCTCTGCTCATTAAAGCTGTGCGCGTCCCGCTTAGCTTTCAGCGGAAGAGGTTCGCTCTCGCCCTGCAGATCAAAAAAATGTTGATTCATGCAGTTTGTTCTCCTCCTGCAGATCTAGGCCTCACAGATGGGGTCGGAGTAGCTGGGGTCGAAGGATCTCGACGCATCGCCGATGCATCGCCGATGCATCGCCGTTGCATCGGCGATGCATCGGCGATGTGGCTCGAGGTGGAGCCCGATTTTCTTCACGCGGACGTCGCCGATGCATCGCCGACGAAGCCGACACATCGCCGACGTCGCCCGTGCATCGCCAGCGCATCGCCGAGGCATCGCCGATGCATCGCCGATGCCGCGCGACCCTCCGACCCCGTCTGCCGAAGGAGAGAAAACCACATCAACGTAAACTTCTGGCGCTCCGCGCGGATCTCTTGGATACG
Organism: Prorocentrum cordatum; assembly: GCA_963575745.1. Taxonomy (NCBI): domain Eukaryota; class Dinophyceae; order Prorocentrales; family Prorocentraceae; genus Prorocentrum; species Prorocentrum cordatum. The sequence goes on along the minus strand of CAUYUJ010018892.1, from coordinate 139,894 downwards.
CGCCTGGGCCCCCGGCGCCGCCCCTGGCGCGCTCCGCGCGCCAGGGGTGGGGGGCCCAGCGCGAGCCCAAGCAGTCCGCGCGGCGCGCCAAAAGTCTACGCCTATGTGGTTTTGCTATTCTTCTTCCCCTTCTGGTCTGGGAGGCCTCTCCTTCTTCTTGTTAGTCGTCTTCCTCTTGTTAGTCTTCGTGTTAGTCTTCTTGTTAGTCTTCTTGTTAGTCCTCTTGTTAGTCTCATGCAGAGGGCCTGCCGGCAGCCTCTTGGAAGGGACCCGCGGCCCCTGCCTGCGGCCGGCAGGTGCGCGTCGCCGACGGCCTCGCCACCTGCCGCGCATCGCCCGGCTCCGCGGCGCCCCCGGCGGGCACGCCGCTGGCGAGCGGCCGCGGCGCCGCGGGCAGCCCAGGCGGGGCTCGCCTCGGCTCCGGGGCGGCTCGGCTCGGTTTCGGTCAAGCAGTGGCGAAGCGTCCCGGCTCGCCTATGGCCCCACCAAACAATGTTCTAAGGACCTTGTGTGGTTGCCACGCAATGTTCTTAGAACATTTCTGGATGGGACTGTCTTGTTTTATTTAACGCATCGGGTTTCTGTTCTAAGAGCATTCTTTTTGTTCTTAGAACATCTCTGGGTTCTGAGAACATGCCGAGGTACGACTATAGGAATGCCGGGACGGTCGGTCCCTGCTCAATTCGATGGCCTCCGATGCCGAGCCGGTTCGACCTCGGATGCCGACCTTGCAGGTGCAGTGTCGGCCGCAGCGGAGGCCCACCAGCCTGCCGCTGTGCTGCGGCTCGTGTCCATCGCAGAATCCGACTCATCGATTCGATGCTGGGCTGGCCTGGCCAGGCCCGCGGGCGGGAGGCTTTCAGAGCTGGGCGTCGCAAGCAGATCTCGTCGGCCAGCGTTGCTGTGTGTTGCAGCCTGGGCCCCGCGGGGACCCTCCGTGGAGCTCCCCTGTGGGCCACGGGGCGTGTGTGGTGGCCGTGGGCGGAAAGGCGAGAAGGAAGCGGAGGGTGGAGGTGGGAAGGAGGAGATAGGTCGGGGGTGGACAGATACCCCAACAGTGACACGTCGATTAGTGAATTGTCCGTTTTCGGTTTTCGAGAGGGCGCCGTGGCCGTTATTTTCCAGGCTTGCGCCCGCCAGGTTTGGGCCTCAGGTCGTTTTCACTAAACCACGTTTTGCTAAAGGGGGGTCTGTCCATCCCCGAATAGGGCGCGACGCTGTGGATCCGAAATGAGGACCAACCACAACACGGGACGGTGGGGAAAAGTTCGCGCGACGGCTGGTTGTTCTGCGTGCTCGGCCTCTGGATGCCGTGTCCCAGCCCCCGGGACCGTCAGAACATGACTCAGGATGGAAAGCCGGTCCCTAGGAAGTCAAGATTAGTAGGAGGCCCACGTTGCGAAACAATGGCGTCGACGTCGGAGTTGAGGGAGTGTGTCCATGGAGTTCTCGGTCTGGAGTTCTCTGCCGCGACCTATGGATACATGGCGGTTTCGCGTGGCTGCCCTGCGTGAAACATATCCAAGTGATCGCGTATCCACGGGATCACGCCCCCGTGTGCAGACCGCGAGCGCATGGATATGATCGAAGCTAATTGCCCTAGCCAGCACACTAGCCAGCCCAACCAGCCCACCCGCAACCCCGCCGAGCAGCCCAACCAGCCCAACCCGCCACAACGCCAACCTGCCCACGGTGAAGGCATTCGATCAGGAATGTACCAGGAGGCTCCAGACCCTGGAGAATTCCTTCTCTGGTGAAGGCGGCGGTGCTATCCGTGGCCAAGCATCAATCGGTGCTCCACCAGCTTTCAGACCCCGGATTCCTTGTCCAAGGGTTCCTCACTCAATGCCCCCACCGTCCGCAGCCATTTTGGCTCACGCGAGCCTGGCTGCGGGAGAGGCGGCGCGCCCGTCGGGCGCCGCGGGAGCGCGCAGGTGGCCGATGGAGGCGCCTGGCGGCGCGGCGTGGGCGGCTGCTTCGGCGCGCACGCTGGCGAGGCGCCTGCGCAGGCGGAGGCGCGGGGAGTTTGGGGTGTCCCGAGCGTGCGCCCTCGCCTGGAGGACGAAGTCCCTGAGGGCGGGCCTCGCGGCGCACTGGGCCGTCAGCGGCGCGCTGGGCGCCCACTCTGTGAGCAGGGGGGAGGCCCTCGCCCAGGTGCTCGCGGGCCAGTCCGACCTGCTGATCGACTTCGGGGAGGTGCCAGTCGCTGTTGGAAGCGGCGAATTGGTCTCGCCACGCAGCCCCGCCAGGCGCCCGCAGGGCCCGTGCCATGCCGTGCGGCGTCCCTGCGACTTCCCTCGGGTCCGTGCTCACGCCGCAGGCCTTCCCACTTCGGGAGGACGCCGTGCCGTTCACCCCCGAGCCAGGGAGCCAGGGGGTGCAGGACGGGCACGCCGCTTCTGCGGTGCTCATGGAGGGCGTCCGGGTGGAGCACGAGGGGCCGACGGATGCCTGTGCTGGTGCTGAGAACCTTGCCACAGGCGCCTTCGCGCCATCGCAGTATGCCGTGGCCAGCAGCTGTGAGGACAGGGAGGGCGACTGCTGCAGCAGCGAAGAGAGCGGCCACGGTGCGGGGCTTGGTACGGGAGACGCGGACGGGGCCACGGACTGCTCTGCCAGCCCCGTCACCTCTTCGGAGCCCAGCCGCGACGTCCTGGAGTACCTGGTCCGCTACGATGCGGCGGTGCTAAGCGGCGGAGGCAGCGACCCACCGTGCGAGGGGAGGGCCGCAGTTGCCGTGCGCGGCGATGCCGTTGTGGGGGCCACCTGGTGGTGTGCGCGGGCGCGCGTGGCTTGCGCTTGGCTCGGCGCTCCCGACGCCGAGTCGCCCCTGCACGACGAGGGTGCCGCAGGAGCGAGGGACCAGGATTTGGACGATCAGCAGGGGGAGCCGCGCGGGAGGCGCCCCGAGCGGGCTTTCCTGCTGGGGCCGCGGCGTTCGAGAGCCTGCCGGCGCGATTCGCGCAGCTAGCTGTCCAAGCCTCGCGGGCGGGGGAGCTGGCTGACGCGTGAGAGGTGCACGAATGGGTGGGCGCGAAGCTGTACTCCATGGAGCTGACCGTGGACAGTTCCGACGCCGCGCGCTACCTGGAGGAGCTCCACCGAGCGGCCAGGGAGGGTCGCATCACCGCCGCAGATGCCGCGGAGATCGCGTCGCTCTCTGCGGCGGGGGCGGCGGCGATCGAGAGAAGGTTCGTGGAGGCTGGCGAGACAGACTTCCGCGACAACTTGGGATACGAGGCCGAGGCGGACGTGCTGCGCGACGCGCTGGGGCCCCCTGGCGGCGAGGCGCACGATCTGCGGCAGCCCCATGCGCAGGTGGGCGAGATGGAGCCGCGGCGGCAGGCCTGGCTCCGCCGCCATGTCGGGGCGCTTGAATTGGCCCACCTGTCGGATCGGCCCCAGCGACGGTAGTGGCTGCTGCGCGGCGGCCATGGCGAGTTGCAAGGGAGCAGCGGGCACGGCGCGCGCGGGCATCCTGGCACGGCGGGCTCGAGCGGTTGCAGTCCGCGGCGGCCCGCGCGGAGGATGGCCTCGCCAGTTGCTGGGAGCCGTGGGCGCGGCTTGGACCCCGACCCCAGGGGCGGCGCAGGGCGCGGAATTAACTGCGCCCCCCTAGCGGGCCCCCGCCGTGCGCCGCGGGTCGAGCGTTCCAGAATGTTCCCAGAGTGTCTGGAGCGCTCTGCAACGAAACGACCGCGGCGCACGATGCATCTCCAAACCCGCCAAGTCTCAGAGATTCTCGATGTCTGTTCCTCTGGATTTCTCTCCGTCCTGCTTTCGTATTGAAAAATGCCCATCAGCCTCTATCGTGGAGCGAAGCGGGAGGTTCTTGCCATCAGATCCCCGAGAGGTCTCCGCGAAAGCACACGCCGCTTCGCACAGGAGGGGAACTCGGGAATACACTCCGGGGGGCGCTAGCCAGACGCGCCTCCGAGGATGGGCGCCCCCCCTTTCTTCCATGCATCCCCGAGTGGGGCCCCCAACTGCTGGCCCGGTCGAGAGCCACCCGGGATTTCAAGGTGTGGGGCTGCCACACCTCCCGCCGGGAGCGAGGGCCCTCCCCTCGCGAACAGGCTGCCCCTCCTGGGCCTCTCCAGGGGCGCGACTGCGGCCACGTGACAGCGGGCGCAGCGGTGAAGGGTCAGGAACCGACACGTACACGCCCCATGGGGACTGGCGTTAAGTCGGGCGTGTCCCTCTCCAGGAGGAATATGCCAAAATAGTCATAAATAGTATGAGGGCTATTTTTAAATATTATTTTTGGACTATTTTGAGTACTTATTCTTTTTTGTCCAAAATCCGCCTGTAGGGGGACATGCCCGACCTAAAATTGGCGCTGGTCTCGCAGTTTACCCTGCCACAGCGATGAGGCAATAGAGGGTACGATTTGCAGACTCCTGAAGCAGCAGCGTCGTGGTGCGCCCCTCGATGCTGGTATCGCACCGTCTCCAACGGGAGGAGACGGGGGAAGGAGGAGGAGGAGGAGGAGGAGGAGGAGGAGGAGGAGGAGGAGGAGGAGGGATGAACAGGCAGGATGAAGAGGGAGAAGAGATCGTCGTCGAACGTCGGATTGGGCGTCGTGCCGTTCTCGAGCGCACAGGGGGTTGGCTGGGTGGCGCGAAGTGCCACTTCCGCCACCAGGGACCCTGGCAGCAAGGAGACAGCTATCGAAACAGGGCCCGCCGAGTCTGCTCCAAGCTGTGTTGCAGGCCGGCCCTCTCCCCAGCGGGGCTGGTGGGCAGAAGACGGAGAGGCCGAGGGGGGCAGGCGGGGGGGCCAGAGGAGGGAGACCTTGCAGAACGGGAGGAAGATCCCAGAGGGGCCCATGTCCTCGGGCACTGGAATGAGGCGCAGTACGCTGAGCGCCCTGCATGCGCGGCGTCAAGAGGAGGCGAGGCTGGGTGCCCGCAGGCAGGCAGTGGGCCACCTGGCCTTGGGCCCCGAGGGCCGCGAGAGCGGCGCGCGGCCGCTCGACGGGCAACAGCACCGAAGCCGACCGCTGCGCCGAGGCAGGCAGAATGGGGGAGGAGGTTGCTGCTGAGCGTCGGCATGCGCGTGTGCGGTGCTCGAATGCAAGTCAAATCTTATACCAACTATCAAGAAATGAGCTGGACAGAGATGACAGCAAGGAAACGACTAGGAGAGCAGAGCAGCCAAGCAAGAGGGAGGAGGCAGGAGGGAGGAGGGATGAGGAGGATGCAGGAGGGAGGAGGGGTGAGGAGGAGGCAGGAGGGCGGATAGAAGGGGGCCCCGCCCGCCCGGGCGGCACCACCTGGGAGGGCAGCGGGGCGGAGCCAGGCGCCATACCGCTCCACTTCGACGGCGTGGCCTTCGGGGGCAGGGAGCCCCTCGCCCGGCCGGCGCGGCGTGGGCGGGCGCACCTCTTACAGTGGGGGGCCCCTGCCGAGAAACTTCCTGCTTGCCTCCAGGGTGCCCTGGGTCTCTTGGGTCTCGGTGGTTTTGCCACGGAAGGCGTGACGCTCCCGCTCCAAGAATCCATGGACGTCCTGGGGTCTCAGGGTCGGGTTTCCGGTGGGAGGTTTCTTGGGGATCGGCACCCACAGGAGACCTCCCCCGCGCCGGGGAGCACTCGCGACGGAACGTCTTTTGCCGTTTTCGATCCGCCCTCGATGCTTGGCAGGCGTCCGGCCTCTCACCCCTGAGGTCCGGGCGTCGTCACGAAGTCGCGGCGGCTGGCTCCTCCGCGAAATTCGGCCCCTGCAGGAGCCCAGTTCCAGGCCCATGGACAGGCAGAGAGCAGCTCGCGGGCACTACTTCTGTCCATATCCACTGCAGTATGGAGTTTCGGGTTCGCTCCCACAGAAACCCGAGGCGCACTGGGTATGGATAAATTTACGCCCGGAGGCTCGATTTTTATCCATGTCCAGTGCGCCTCGGCCTTGTGGCGCCCTTTCCAAGAAAGTGCAGGACGCACTGGATATGGATATAGATCTTTCCCGCACAGCTCAGGATGAGAAGCCCGTCCGCGGGAAGGGCCTCCGCCTGGCCCCCCCTCGTGATGAGAAGCAGAGTGGCACTGCGGCGCAAACGTGATGTAGACGTACAGTGCTTGGATGTTATATTTTGTCGTCGCCCTCGCGCTCGCGCACGCCAGCGTTGAGATCTGGTCGTGCTGCGTTTTCTTGTTGTTTGCAGCTCTGAGTGCCCGGCTTGAGCGTTGGCCTGAAGCTCGCGATTGCGAGTCTGGTTCCAGAGCACATCGCATGAGCCAGAGGCTAAGCCACAGCGACTTGAGCCAAAGGGGGATCCCGATCCCAGACCGATGACATCTTGAGGAAAAATATGATTGAAGTCCCAGACCCCTGGCATCGTGATGTTTGTTACATCGTGTTACCGCTTGGTCCCCTGAATGTCTCGAGGGGCACAGTTTGGTTATCCTGTCTATTTTTTGGTTGAGCTTGGTGGCCAAGCCATGTGCAGTTGTGAGTACCGCAGTGATGCGTATCCTCGTCGGTGCTGCTCCCTATGGGGCCACGAAGCGTTTGTTGGGTGTGCCGAAATGGATGGCGGGGAGGCATGCGGGCGCAGCAATGGAAGCTTTCGGTGGAACTCCTCATGGGGCCACGAAACGTGTGAGGGGTGTGCTCGAATGGTTGGCGGGAAAACATTTGGTCACAGCCACTGGGGTCTTCGGTGGAGCTCCCTATGGAGCCACGTCACGTGTGAGAGGTGTGCCGACAAGGGAAGAAGCGACGCGTGCGATCACAGCCACTGGGGCCCTCTGTGGGGCCCCTTATGGGGCCACGAAACGTGTGAAGGGTGTGCCGAGATGGGCGCGGTGGTGCCATGCGAACGCAGCCACTGCGGCCCTCGGAGGAGCTCCCTATGGTGCCACGCAACGTGTGAGAGGTGTGCTGGCATGGGTGCGGTGGTGCCATGCGAGCGCAGCCACTGAGGCCTTGGTGGAGCTTCGAGGTGGTGCCATGCGAGCGCAGCCCCTGGGGCCCTCGGTAAGGCTCCCTATGGGGCGCGGTGGTGCCATGTGAGCGCAGCCACTGGGGCCCTTGATGGATCTTTCTGTGGGGCCACGAATCGTGTGAGGGGTGCCGGAATGGGTGCGGCATTGCCATGCGAGCGCAGCCTTTGAGGCCTTCGGTGCAGTTCTTTATGAGGCCGCGAAGCATGTGAGGGGTGTGCCGAAATCGGTGCGGTCGCGCCATGCGAGCGCAGCCACTAGAGCCTTTTGTGGAGTTCCTCATGGGACTACGAAGGTTGTGAGGGGTGTGCCAATATGGGTGCGGTGGTGCCATGCGAGCGCAGCCACTGAAACCTTGGTGGAGCTCCTCATGGGGCCACGAAACGTGTGAGGGCTGTGCCAACATGGGTGCGGTGGTGCCATGCGAGCGCAGCCCCTGAGGCCCTCGGTGAGG
>CAUYUJ010018892.1:80000-125000 GCA_963575745.1 Prorocentrum cordatum | reverse complement strand
CGTCGAAACCTCGTCGCCATCTCCTCCAGGAGGAGGAGGCGGAGGAGGAGGAGGAGGAGGAGGAGGAGGACGACGACGACGACGAGGACGGCGAAGCTGATCCTCGCGAGGGGCCTCGATCCTGGAGAAGGACCTCCTCCAGGATCGAGGTTCGAGGCTCCTGAACGGACGGGGCCATTGGTCGGGGGCCGCCTCTGGAGGCCTCTCCTCCGTCCTAAGGAGCGGCACAGGAGCTGACTGGGCGGAGGAAGCGGAGCAGTGGTGCGCGAGAGTGGGGGAGGGGCGGAGCAGGGGCGGGGGAGGACGAGGAGGGGCGAGGAGGGGCAAGGAGGAGGAGGAGGAGGAGGAGGAGGAGAAGGAGGAGGGAGAATGAGGAGGGGGAGGAGGAGGAAGGAGGAAGAGGAGGAAGAGGAGGAGGAGAGGAGGAGGAGGAGGTGGAGGGGGGAGCCACTCGGCTGCCGCTGGGAGGGGGAGGCGGAGGAGTTGGAGGAGGATGAGGAGGACGACGACGACGAGGAGGAGGACGAGGACGAGGACGAGGAGGAGGAGGAGGAGGAGGAGGAGGAGGAGGAGGAGGAGGAGAAGGTGGAGGAAGGGACGAGCACGGAGGAGGAGGAGGAGGAGGAGGAGGAGGAGGAGGAGGAGGAGGAGGAGGAGGGTAAGACGCGTTGGCTCAAGCAAGCCAACGCTTGTCCAAAGTAAAAAGGAGGACGAGCACAGCAACGCCGTCAGCAAGGAGTACGTGGGACGAGGGCAAGGGCGGGGCGCAACTGGGATGGGAATTGTAATTGGAGCGTGTTGGCCAAAGATCTTCAGCCCTTAACTCCGAGTGGTTAAGTTTTTAATCGTCTTAGATGTCCAGGCGTATATGTGAAGTTCGAAAGAGCGAGATCTGTCCAACATTTACCATGAGAGCGTAATGATAATGAGAAGCTCCTGATCCCAGACAGTACGGTAACCCGAATGGTCCCTCTGAGCTTCGGGCCGGGGTCGTTCACGCATTATCGCCAGAAAAAAGGCAGCCGTCTGCTTGTGTCAGATGGCTGCGAAAGTTCTCTCTCTAGGCACGTGCTGACGGTTGAGTCCATCGATCGAAACTCGGGCGGCCAGAGAGGCCTCGAAGTCACAGGAGGAGGGGGGCGACGGCGAGGAGGACGCCGGCGGCTGCGTTGGCAAAAAGGGCGGGGGATTGGGTGCGCTGGGACGGTGCTCCCGTTTTCAGTGAGGAAGTTGGGGACGAGTCGGACGGGGCTAGGATGAGGATACATCCGTTCCAGATCGTTCCGGAACGCTCTCAGAGCGTTCAGGTAGGCTCTGAGAGGGCCGCGGCGCCGGATATCTACATCCTCCAGAGCCGCCGGATCTAAGAGATTCTTGATCTATCTTCACCCGATTGTGTCCTCGCCCTGGCTTTGTTGTTGCGGAGGTCGAAGAAGAACCGCTTGAATCTGCATGAACACGCACTGTCGGAGGTCCACGCGGCTTGCTCTTGAACGGGCGCTGTACACCCTTGGTGGGGGGAGGAAAGGAGGGGGAGGGTGAAAAGGAGGGGGGGGAGAGAACAGTTCGAGGATCCAAGTGAGAGAGGCAAGGATATCACACGAGTCCAAGGGGGGAGGAGGAGGATCATCCAAGGAGGAGGAGGATTGGAGGCCTGGAAATGGGCACCAACACCAACACACGGGCATGCCTCAACCAGGGGAAGATGATCCTAGAGTCCAGTGTTGGTGGTGACATTTCGGCCCCCTGGGACTCCAGCACAACTCACCACCATCAGCGAGATCGTGAGCACCTTCCCTCGGTGGAGGCAGACCCCCGATGTTGGTGCTGGTGTCAACCTCTGGGCCCACCAGGGGAGGGTATCAGCAGGCCAGCAACAACTGGGGGAGCTGTGGTCCTTACCCCCCTGGGGGATCCATCGATTTCGGCACCCCTCTCGAGAGATCGTCGATGCGATGGGTTCCCCCAGAGGGGGCAAGTGTGAAGAGGGCACCTTCCCTGCCCCTCTGCCGCCCCGTGCCGCCATTGTAAGCATGATGCATGGATGGTACATTCTGTGCATACGTTTCATGTTTGCGGCGTGCTCCCTGCCCGCCGCCGTTTGGCCCTAGTCCTAGGGCCCTGGGACTGCACTCAGCAGACAGGTCGCCGCGCGGCCCGCGTGAAAACATTCACATTGACATTGGTAGCGGAGCTTGTAAGCTCCAGCGGACGCACTGCGTGCTCCGCCCCGGTGGCTGCGACCACCCGGCAGGGCCGCCATGGCTGGCAGCCACGACGGCTCGGACGCGGAGGGCGACTCCTCCGCTGGCGCAGGTTCCCCAGACCTGCACGCCGTCCTGCGCGTGATGGCCGAGACCCAGCGGGAGCTCTTGGCCCTGCAGCAGGATCGTGGCGGCGACAGTGGTCCCAGACGGGCACGTCCACTGCTGTCGCAGGTCAAGCTCCCAGAGTTCGATGGCGCTGTCGGCACTAGCACCAAGAAGTACCGAGAGTGGCGCAAGGCCGTGGAGGTCATCCGCAATCTCAACCAGCTCTCCGACGTGGAGCTGGGCCTGATCATCTACAGCCAGGTGACAGGTCGGGCCAAGGAGCTCATCGAGGTTCTCGACGCGTCGGACCTCCGGCGTGAGGACACGCTCGAGACCATCTTCGCTATCTACGATGACGCCTTCGAGAAGATGGACCACGAGCGCCTGGACCAGGTGCATCAGGAGTGGGAGCGAGCACACCGTCGAGCAGGGCAGCCCATCATGGATTGGACGACGTACCTTCGGAAGAAGCGCATGGAGTTGCAGCTCGAGGACCCCACGTCAGCGATCAGCGATCGCGCGCTGGCGAGCAAGATGCTCCGTGGTGCTGGGCTGTCGCAGAGAGAGAGCGCGCGCAGGTGCTCTTCAACTGCGGCGGCGTCTACGACTCGAAGCGCACGGTGGTCGTGCTGAAGGCAGCCTACTCGAAGGTGCACGACACCGAGAAGCGCTCTGTGCTTCCTCGCCGCTCGCCGTTTGCGGCAGCGCAGCGTGAGCGCGGGCGTTCCTCCGGGAGCTCGGGCGGTCGCTTCCCGCCCCCTTCCCAGGCTCGTAGGCCATGCGTACTTCGAGGACGCCCTGGCCAACAGGTGCACGAGGTGGAGAACGGTGACGACTACGACGAACACGACGACGACCTGGAGGAGGCGCAGCACGACGAGGATGAAGTAGACGACCAGGACGACGGAGACCCTGGAGGTGGCGAGGGGATCTTCTTCGAGGACGGCGCCGAGGTCGACGAGGAGCTGGCGTCGGACAACGACGGGCCTGACGACGAGGAGTACGAGGCACCGGAGGATCTTCAGGAGGCGTTCTTGGCCGGTTGGAGGGCCAAGCAGAAGACGGCAGTACAGCGTCAGAAGCGCGGGTTCGTTGCCCTTCGGCAGCGGGACCCCAAGAAGATCAACGCCAGCGGCTCCTTCCAGGCTGGTCGCAGGACGACTGACCAGCGCAAAGCCAACAGCCGGTGTGCTGACTGTGATCAGTCCGGCCACTGGCGTGGCGACCCGGAGTGCCCAAGGTAAAGAGTGGCGAGCGCGAGCCGCACAACAAGACCGGGCCTAAGAGTGGCCAGCCGGCATCGTCCAACCAGCGGAGCTCAGCGAAGCCGCCGGTGCCAAGGCAGGTGCATGGGCCGGTCATCCACTGGGTTGGCATGGCTGGCAGTGCCGAAGAGCGTCGTGGCCGCGCGCCATGGCGCCGCGCCCCCCTGTCGGCGCCTGCCCGGAGGCATTCGGGAGAGGTCCGAGCCGATGCTCCGGGGAGTTCCGCCGGGAACCCTCGACCCAAGAGTATGCCTGCACCGCGTTTACGCCAGAAGACCGACGATGGCCCCGGACCCGAACAGGGCAGCGATGAACGCGCGCGCGCCCTTGCAAGGCGCGGCGAGGATCAGGAGGACGAGGATGCATGCGTGCGTTGCCATCGCATCCTGACCAACACGCAAAGGGGCACAGCGTGGAGTTGTAGTTTCCTGACCTTGCGACGGTCCATCACATCGTGGAGCGCGCGGAGAACAAGAAGCCCATCTTCTTCAAGCAAGGCCGCTTCGAGACCATCGACTTCGTCCAGGGTCGGCCTATCCGGCTGCAGCTGATCACGTCGAAGCCTTGTGCGGCGGCTGAGGTGGATCTCGATGAGATCACGGCGACTATGCTTAAGATCGTGACGGGCGGAAACCGCGACACCAAGCACCGCGACGATCAGCGCGGTGAAGGCGGAGGCCGTGACACCAAGCATCGCGACGATCATCATCGAGATCGTCGTGACGACCGCCACCGAGATCGGGGAGCTATTCTCCGTGAGCATCGCGCCCCTCCTCCGCCCGAGGTGGGGGCCTCATCGCGTTCGAGGTCGCGGAGCGCGCCGGCAGGCCGCGGTGCGAAGGTAGAGAAAAAGATGGCGAGGAGCAGCAAGGAAGAGAAGAAAGAGAGGAAGAAGGCGAGAAGCAGCAGGGAAGCGAAGAAGGAGGCCGAGGTGAAGAAGGAGGATGAGGCCAGCGAGGAGGATGAGGCCAGCGAGGACGATGACGATCAGCGGCGCGAGGATAAGGAGCTGCCGTTCACGCCGGAGGAGATGGACGAGATCTTCTGCTGCTGGTATCCGCGCCAGGACATCTTTAGGGATTACCTGGCGCCGCCGGCGACCATCCACGCGCATTGTGCGCCTCAACCTCCACGCGCGCCGCTGCGAGAAGCCGGACTTCTCTTCAACTAGTGGCCCTGCGAAGGCCCATCCAGCATTCGCGGCGGGCGCCGCGGCGGCGCCGTCGGCGAAGGGGGCATCGAAGACGAAAGGATCAAATGTTCCGGGAGAGCCTTCCGGGAACATCCCAGACGGAGCTGCGCCAGGACAACCTTCCGCCGCACCGACTGGGGAAGCCGCCGCCGCCGCTCCGAAGGACGAGGACTGGGTCATGGCAGGAGCCTCCGAGGACGCGAGGAAAAGCGAGGAGAAGAAACGACTGGAGGTCTTGCAGCGTGACAAGGCCGAGCTGCTGGACCGCCTCGCGCTGATAGAGAAGCAGGAGTCGGAGATGCATACCCGGTTGAACCCAGGCGAGGTCTACGACGGCCTGCAGAGGCGACGTGAGCAGGCACCTCCGCCAGAGCGCGCGCTGCCTACATCTCCTGAGCAGCAGGGGGTCGGAAGCGTGTGAAAGAACATGAAAGGAGTTCGACGACGTGTTCATCTTCCAGCGCCTCCAGGGGCGGCCAGCCCCGGAGCCGCGAGCTCAGGTGCGCCTGCCGCTGCGACGGCACCTCCGGCTGCATCTGGGGCCCCGCGTGTAGTCATTGCTTCTGGACGGAGCTACGTCATGAGCGCCGGCGCCACGCAGAGCGACCTGGAGAAGCAGCAAATGCATCGAGCCATGTACGACTCGCAGTTCGACGGCGAGAGGCTGGTCCCAGGTCCGAAGGCGAAGTTGGACCCAGAGCTCACGCAGCAGCAGGCTGCGTGTCTTCATCCAGCTGACGAGCCTAAGTGGCAGTCGAACGGCACCGTCATCTTCGCGAAGTGCAAGAAGCGCTCGCTGAAGTCGGTGATGCACTACGCGCTGGAGAAGCCCAAGGCGGATGAGGAGGACTCACTGCAGCGCGCAGACCCCTGGGCAGCAAAGGGCGCGGACCCCTGGGCAGCAAAGCGCGTGGACCCTTGGGCAGCAAAAGGGGGGTCTGCGACCCGCATGGTCACTACCCGAGAGGAGTGCCCCCGCGAGGTGATAGATGAGCAGTCCGTCATGCTTGTTGTCTTACCCGCGGGGCTGGTTATGATTGACACGGGCTGCAAGCGGGCTGTCGGTGGACGTCCCTGGCACGTCGAGCTGCAGAAGACTTTGGATGCTAAGGGCGCGCCGTACCACAGCATCAACCAGCACGAGTACTTCAAGTTTGGTCCAGGTGTGCCGCTCATGTCAGAGCGTGCGTGGTGCTACACAGTCGGCATCAATGGCACGCAGGTTGTGATCTCCGAGGTCGATGCCGAGTTGCCCGGTCTCATCGGCCCTGACGAGATGGCCGAGTGGGACGCAGCAGTCAGCTTCAGGAACGGCACTTTCACGGCGAACGGTGTGACCAAGCCGTTGGTCCAGGCTGCGTCCGGGCATCCGTGCTTGTCACTGCTGGATTTCCCGGCACCGGTCGCGAGCGCCTTCCCCGTCGGACAGTCAGAGGGGCAGGACGAGCTCGCCGACGAGATGTTCAGCGGAACTGCGAGCCACGAGGAGAAGGATGAGCGCAGCGTCGCTGAGACCGTCGAGGAGGAGGGCACGCGCGATTCTGACAGCAACGATGGCCAGGACGCGGGCGATTCAGAGCTGAGTACATCCCACTATCACACCAGCGACCCGGAGCCCGCGGAGACGGCATCGAGCGACGAGGAGGTTTCCATGGAGAACGCGGACAACGAGGCTTTCATGACGAAAGGTGCTCGCAGGCACGTCCGGAGCAACCTGAAGGAGCTGGAGGTTTTGATGATCGAGGAAATTGCGAACAGGAAGCTTCGGGCTGATCGGCAGGAGCAGGACGCCTTCAAGCACTACCAGGAGGAACTTGTACTACCTCTTCGGCGGGGGACCCGGCGGCGACCGGGGCCCTGGAGGATCGTGGAAATCTTCGCATGGGCTTGCCAGCTCACGATCCTGGCGGCGAACATGGGATGGGACGCCCACCAGCCCATCGCAGCGCCAGCGTTCGACCCCCTGACGGTCCAGGGCAGGAACGACCCTGAGGTCCTGTCCGGCTGTTTTTTAGCTGTCAACTCACCACGGCTAAAAAATAGCTGCCGCAGCTATTTTCTAAATGTGCAGCTTTATTTTAGCTGTACCATTGTTTTAGATTGTCGGGAAGCTCTGTTTGAGCTGCTCTAGTTTTTTGCGTCACTTTTGTTGTTGCATTCGCTCTGTTTATACAGCCGACAGTGGAACCAAAGAAAAAAATATGATATAAGGAGGGAGATGAGGGGAACGAGGAGGGGGGGGGAGGGAGGAGGAGGAGGAGAAGGAAGAGGAGGACGAAGGAGGAGGAGGAGGAGGAGGAGGAGGAAGAGGAGGTGGAGGTGGAGGTGGAGAAGGAGAACCAGAGTGGAGCAGTGAAACATGCATCAACAATATCTCGCCCCAACCACCCTGAGCACCTTTTCACTGCGCGGACTGCCCCCTCCCCCCCGCGAAAGACGAGCGCCCCATGGGCCAGCCATTCAGGCGAGAACCCACGTTGAAAAAGGAACCACCCTCCGTATAAACGACGCGACGCGGGGGGCGGCAGGCAGGGCTGCGAAACCACAGCCCCCCACCCGCCCACCCCAGAGCCCCCCGCCCACCCCCCGCCCCGCACCCATTCCATTCCCCCACTGCCCCCCGCCCACCCCCCCAGAGCCATTTTGGCTCAAGATGTCGTCTCCTGCAGAAGGCAGGGCCCCGAGAGGGACTTCATCGGCGACACACGATGAGTTGGTGGCCATTTTGGCGCAGCATCTCACGGACGAGAACAGCCTGAAGAAGTACACCACCAAGCTCGACGGGCCGCTCGACGTGACGGTGATCAAGGAGCACGCGGGCCTCATCAACGCCCTCAGGTGCGCATCGCCTCAAGGAGGCATTAACAAGGTGCCCTTGAAGCGTGCCCTCGCCGAGCACGCGGCCTCCATGGAGGCCCACTGGCACCTGTCCTCCTCGGCGGCGGACTGGGCCGACGACACGGGCGCCAGCATCAGGGCGATGTTGCGCCACGTCGCGACTGCATTATGCAGGCGCTTGTGCACAAAAAACCTGTTCCTAAACCCAGTTTGGGGACAGGTTGGCAGGGGGGGGGAGGGGAGGGCAGCGAGGAGGAAGAGGGGGAGGAAGGAGGCGGATGATGAGGGGGGGGAGGAGTAGGGAGAGGAGGAGGAGGGGGAGGAGGAGGAGGAGGAGGAGGAGGAGGAGGAGAGGGAGGAGGGGGAGGGGGAGGGGGGAGGGATGAGGAGGAGGGGAGGGATGATGCGAGGGCGGAGTCGTATATGTGAACAACAGAGACACGATGATTGAGAAGGGAAACGCTACGATGACTGAAAACGAAAACTCGGGGTGAGACGGATTCCGAGGGTGGGCCCCCCCAGCCTCCCAGGCCAGACAGGATGCCGAAGTGGGCCAAGCAGTTCGTGTCCGCCGATTCGGAGGACATGTCGCCGCCCGTGGAGCCCCTGGCTTAAACGAAGCCTCGCATCCCCAAACATCAGGGGCGGATCAGGATGATGATGATGATGGTGATGATGATGATGCTGAGGATGCTGCTGATGATGATGATGATGCTGATGATGATGATGATGATGATGCTGATGATGCTGATGCTGATGCTGATGATGATGCTGATGATGATGAGGAGGAGGAGGAGGAGGAGGAGGAGGAGGAAGAGTAGGAGGAGGAGGAGGTGGAGGAGGAGGGGGAGGGGAACGGGAGGAGGAGAATGATGCGAGTGTGGAAGAGGAGGGTGATGATGATGAGGATGAGGGGGAGGAGGAGGAGGAGGAGGAGGAGGAAGAGGAGGAGGAGGAGGAGGAGGAGGAGGAGGCGGGGGCGGAGGAGGAGGAGGAGCAGGAGGAGGAGGAGGAGGAGGAGGAAGAAGAAGAAGAAGAAGGGCGTCCAGTTTCCGCTGCATGTCAGCCGCCACCCCGCCCAAGGAGAGCCAGCCCGACGGGCACTACGGCGTTGCCGCGAGCAGCGCTGGCGGCGAGGCGCCGCCAATTGAATAGTGTGTGCACAGGACCACTGCGAGCGTCAACGAAGCATCACTGTAGTGTCAACGCTGGCGTTGAGACTGCAGTGATGGATCGTTGACGCTCGCAGTTGGTCCTGTATACGCATGCTTCGATTGTGCCCAGGCTCCATCGAGCAAACGTCCTCGCAGGAGCAATGCCAAGCACGACGCGGACGAGGTGCTCGAGACCGCTGGCAAGTACAACTTCGGCGTGGCGGCCGACTTGCAGGTTGGGCGCCAAGAAACCCGAGAGGATGGGTTGGGATGGCGTGGACGACGGGAGGGATATCGGACGAGGTTGAGGAGGAGGAGAAGGAAGCAGGGGGTGGGAGGACGAGGGATAAGGGGGTAGGCGGATGGAGCGCGTTGAACACGGTGGTGGCGGAGGGCAGTAGCAGGAGGAGTGGGGAGGAGAGGGGGAGGGATGAGGAGGAGAGGAGATATGAGATGGAGGGAGGAGGAGGGGGAGGGGGAGGAGAGATGAGGAGGAAGAGGGAGGAGGAGGAGGAGGAGGAGGAGGAGGAGGAGGAGGCGGACGACGAGCAGGGAGGGAGGATGAGGAGGAGGAGGAGGAGGAGGAGGAGGAGGGGGAGGAGGAGGGGGAGGGGAATGGAGGCGGGAGGAGCATCCTCTGGCCACTACGTGTTTCAGCTCCCTAATTGTGTTATTCTCAAGGTTGCGTGGAGGCATCGCGTCGACGGATCCAGTCTCAGAGAGTACTCGAAGCGGGTCGTGGATGAGCAGGACGAGCACGGCACATTCAAGATGGCACACTTCGGTGACGGTGCTGTGTGGAGGTTGCCAGATACGACTATGTGCACCGTCGCCGCGCAGGACAAGAAAACTGGCGAGGCAACCGTGTGGAGTGGCTCGATGAAAGGCAGCAGTAGCATGATCAAACTCACGTGGGTCAACAAGAAGGATACGTCGTGGCTAGCTATCTGGGAGAGTGTTCCTGGTGGACGTCCTGCGCAGAAGTTCCAGCTTCTGAAATACACGTGCCCGAAGGCGGCTGAACAGTTTGCAGTGCGACTAGTAAAAGACTATGCTAGTGGGAAGATCGACAAAGCCGAGATGGAGGCATCTAAAAAGGCTTGGCTCGAGGAGAACAGTGACCAGCCAGTGAGGAAACGACCAGCCATGAAAAAGCCCGCAGCGGCCGTTTTCGCCAAGATCGACAAGGACGACGACTCGGACAACGGCGAGGGCGAGGATGGCGCTGCGGCCTGTGCTTCGCCCCCCGAAGCTGGCGACGAGGAGAGCGACCATCCCGACGAGGAGGAGGAGGATCACCGCGAGGAGGACCCCGACGAGGAGGACTCCAACGAGGAGGACGACTACGACGAGAACACCAGCACGGTCAAGAAGCGCCCGTCCGCCATGATGGACCCGTCCGTGAAGATGCGCCCGTCCGCCATCGTGCAGGACTCGAGCCAGGAGGTGGACGATGCCGATAAGGAGATCAACATCAAGGCGCGCCCCAAGGCCTCGCCCTCGAAGCCGGGCGCCGCCGCGCAGCCGTCGGCTCCGGAAGCGGCGCCCTCTCAGCAGGCGCCGCTCGGCGGCGCTGCGCCTGTGTCTGCGCCGCCAGACTTCGGCTTTCTGTAAACAGAAAGCCACAAAACAGAGTGTTGGGAAAGGCTTCCCCGCGGGCCCCCCCCGCTGACCTACTCGAGCGGGCCCCCAGTTATCGCTGCAGGCCTCCCCCGCTGGCCTCACCATGGGCGCTACGGGTCCAACCGACCTCCTCCGCCGCCACTATCTCCTCTGCCTGCTCAATCTCCCCCCACCGCATTCCTCGTATTACCCACTCCTCCTCATCATCATCATCCTCCGCCTCCTCCTCATCCTCCTCCTCCTTCGCCTTCTCCTCTTCCTCCTCATCAATGCCATGTGTTCGAAACGCCATGTTGCGAGGCCGAGTAAACTCGACGACGACGTCGTCGTCGTCGACGTCGACGTCGTCGGTGTCATCGACAACGTCGACGTCGACGACGTCGACAGGCACCGACGTCGCCGTCGACGACGACGTCGTCGTCGCGGGAGGTTTTCGACAAGGGGAGCTCCGCAACTAGCGAAGATAAGAAACACCCACCCCCCGCATCAAACAGAAACGAGCGTGAGACGCCGACTGATGTCACAACATTCTGAATTGTGGACCCCATAGATGACACCCCTATATATATACGCCACGAGAGTCACGATGCCCAAGACTGACCCCGTTCAGTGGGGGCTTGTTCCCCGCAACTGGATGAGTACTCCCCTCGGCCGCGCATTCCTATCTCTCGAGCGGGGGCCCATGGCCGACGCGGTGATGGAGCAGCAGAGGGCCCGCGCCCCACCTGGACCCGTACGCGACGACGTCCTACGGATCGACGCAGAGAGGAGGGCGGAGGCGCGCGGGTCTATATAACCTTCGGGCCGAAGATGGGCTGGAGCACCAGCGGGTTCGTGTGCTCCTGCGGGGAGGGGCTGGGTCGAAATGCAACCTCCTCGTCGGCGAACCGTCAACGAGGCGTCACTGCAGCGCCAACGTCCGCGTTGACAGTGCAGCGACGCTTCGCTGACGCTTCGCGTCGCCGCAGTGCGCACACGATAACTAGTACGTGATCCGACCGTTTGTAATATTCGAAAAAGAAAAGGAGGACACGGGAGGAGGAGGAGTGGGGAACGATGGAGGATAATGGAGGAGATGGAGATGCAGGGGAGGGGGAGCGGAGAACAGACACGCGACCCCCAGGCGCAGGCAGTGCAGCACGAGAGCGGCGGCGAGGCTCGCGTCGACGGGGACGGGCACCCACCGGTTTCCACGATCGAGATTCCCGACTCGCCGCTGCGGGAGCCCGACCTCGCCACCCAGCCATTCCCCATCGGCGTCGACGCGTCCCTGGACGAGCGCATGGGCATGGGCGGCGCCGAGATCGAGAATCAGGTGGCGACGCTGGTCGAGCAGCAGGAGCAGGAGGAAAGGGAGACGAGGAAGAAGATGCTGAGGGTTTGAGGGGGGCGAGGAGGAAGAGGATCACGAGGCGGAGGAGGTGGTGAATGCAGGGAGTGAAGTGGGAGACACGAGTGTAGGTAGGTCGAGAGTTTCTCGGCGGGACCGCCGCGGCGATGAGGGGGAGGGGGTGTGGAGGAGGAAGGTCGACGATGAGGAGACGAAGGAGGAGGAGGAGGGGGAGGAGGAGGAGGAGGAGGAGGAGGAGGAGGAGGAGGAGGGGGAGGAGGAGGAGGAGGAGGAGGGGGAGGAGGAGGAGGGTGAGGAGGAGGAGGAGGAGGATGAGGAGGAGGAAGATGAGGAGGCAGATTTCGGATGGACCAGGAGGAAGAGGAGAACGGGAGGAGGATAACTAGGAGAACGGTGAGGGAGGACAAGAACAAGAATTTGGGATGTCCCAGGACGCAGCGAGCTCGACGACTTCGGCACCAACAGGCCCATCGCCATGGCTGCTGCTGTCGGCGCATATGCCAGCCCCCGTTCGCAGCCCCGATGGCGACGAGGGCAACGCCGAGTCGGCCCAGGCTCCGCCGACGGCATCAGCTACTCTGGCGGCCGCCGAGTCGGCCCAGGCTCCGCCGACGGCATCAGCTACTCTGGCGGCCGTCGATGCGCCCACCGTGGACGACGCGCGCCCCACGCCGTACTGGTGCCCGCCGCCACAGACTGTGCCCGACACGAAGGACTCAACTCCTTCATCCTCCTCGTCGTCGTCCTCGTCCTACTCTTCCTCGTCCTCGCCCTCGCCCGTGATCACACATCCCTCCGTCCTCATCTGGGACCAGCTGGCCCCAGGACGGCCCAAGAGGGGCCCCAAAGCGCACCAAGGAGCTCCCAAGATATACCCGACAGGGCCAGGTGAGGCCCCCTACGGCAGGCCAAGATGGCCCACATGGGGGCACCACGAGAGCCCAAGCCTCCAAAAACGGACCCAGAGGGGCCCTGCATCCTTCTCCCTCCCTCGTCGCACAGCTCAGGATGACCTCGTGGAGCTCGCGCCCCCGCTGTCGACCCAGCAGGTCACGGGCCACGACAGCGACGACGACGACTTGCTGACGATCGCGAACGGCGCAGCTCCGCGGCTGGCGGCGGAGGGCAGCCGCAGCGGCCGCAGTGGCGGCGTCGCCGCGGTCGGCGAGCTGTCGGCGGCGGCATCAGCGCAGCCCCTCCCCTCGGCGCAGCGGCTGCGTCGGGCGGAGTCCCAGCCCGTCTTCGGCCCGCAGTCGTCGCCCGAGGAGCCCGTCACGCCCCAGAAGTGCCAGAACACCAGGAGGCCGCCGATCGGGCCAGTCCGAACCCACGGGGGGTGACAGTTGAGATGTTCGTGTTCCCCCCGTCCTATTCATCCCCCTCCCCACCCTCACTCCCTCTTCATCCTCCATCCAAATCTCTCGCATTCACCCAACTCCCTCCATCCCATGTGCCTCATCCATCCCCATACATCCCTTATCCCACATCCTCCTCGTCCTCCCGCCCATCCCTCCACCACCTCTCCCCCAATCCCGCCCGTCCCCTCATCCCCCATCCTCCCCTTGTCCTCATCCGTCCTCGCCCTCGTCATCCTCCTCCATCGTCGCCCACCTTCTGTCCTCCACCCCGCCCATCCGGTCAAGTCACCCCATCATCTGGTTTGTTGTTCTGGTTGGTTTCGAATTGCCTTCTGCTCACTACCAGGGCCATGTACGACTCGTTCCTGGGCCAGGCCAAGACGATCGAGAACATCCTCCGCGACGACAGCGTGCAGCAGCCTGACGAGTTGGTGGTACTTGGCCACCTCGAGAACTTGCTGAAGAGCGATCCAGTCAAACAATTCAGATCGTGGGCAACGACTGACGCCCCGCCGAGCTTCGAGCCGCTGCCCGTCGGCAGTCCCGGCCCCGCGGGCGCTGAGCCCGTGTCTGAGAAGGGCCGCAAGGAGGCCGAGTTCTGGCAGGCGGCAGCCAAAAGTAATTTTACGTTTGCCGCCAGGGGGGTCGCTGGGAACCCAGCGGCGGGTCGGTGGCAGCGAGCATACGAGGCGAACGCAGACTTGAAGGCCAAGTACCATGCGGCGTGCGAAGGCCTGAAAGGCAAACAATTGTGGGATAAGCAAAAGGAGTTCAAATCCAGCTGGCTGCAGTCCGAACACGAGCGGTACCTGAAGAAGCAGGTGAAGACGTCGACACAGAAGAAGTCGTGGGCCAAGAAGGGCAAGTACATGATGGTCGGGAGGATGGCCTGGAAAGAAGGAGGAGGAAAGGCAGGGTGGATTGCGACGACAAAACGGATGACAAAATGTATAGCGATGGGGCCTCCGTTCCTGAAGTACGACGGGTGGTCGGAGTCCCTCAAAGGCCTCTTCGTGGAGGAGGAGTACAACGAGGAGTTCGACGAGACCTGGACGCTACATGAAGAGTGTTTGGGCAAAGATCCGAGCGGGATCCAGCAGCAGGCAGCCAGTGACATGGCGGCTCTGGCAACGACTCGGGCAAGCGCGAGGCCGCGCCAGTGGGCGCCGAGCAGGGGAACTCGAAGAAGAAGAGCAAGGCGGACTCCAATTTCAAGGCCGAACCTGATGGTGCTGAGATCGTGCCGAAGCCCAAGAAGCTCCCGAGGACTTCCAAGCCGTCCAAGCCCGATGGCGACACGTCCAAGCCAAGCCCTCCGACGACGTCAACCTCGTCAAGGAAGCGAAGGGCGTCATCATCAAGCACGGCCTCGCGATGGTGCAGGCGCACACGATCCTGGGCAACATCGAGGCTGGGCAGAAGGAGTGGATCTTCATGAAGGAGGAGCCGATGCGCTACGCGAACTTGCAGAAGGACACGCGGGGCGCAAGCCTTGCACACCACCCTCCTCCTCCTCCTCCTCCTCCTCCTCCTCCTCCTCCTCCTCCTCCTCCTCCCCCTCCTCCTCCTCATCGGCATCCTCGTCCTCGTGCTCCTCATCATCCCCCCCCTCGTCCTCTTCCTCCGCCTCCTCGAAACGTCCCCCCATCTTCGAAACGCTCGGCGATGGCGGCGATGGCGACGACGCCGACGATGGACGACGGCGGTGGCGACGACGGCGGAGAGCGGGCGAGGGGGCGATGAGATCCTCGTGCCCCCAACCACGGGGGCCGTAGCTTATTGGCCTCAGCAGGCGCTGCAGCTCCTGAACGCAGAGGTGCAGAAAACCGACGGCCTCAACAGGTTGCTGACCACGAAACTGCCCGAGGTTAAGAAGAGCATGGACGAAACGAAATTCCACGGGATCCTCCTGGCCTGCATCGGCCCGGCGCAATCGGTCGACAACCTGGCGAAGGAGAGCAGCATTCTGAACAAAGAGGTGGCCGCCCGCCAGGAGGACTGAATTCACTTGAGCTCGACGCGCTGCCCACACGGGCGCTCTGTTTTTTTTGCTGCGGGGCGCGCGGTGCACGTCGTTTGGGGCCCAGGCAGGCCGCCAAGCTGGGGGTGAGGGTTACTATGCCCTCTCCTCCTCCCCCTCCTCCTCCTCCTCCTCCTCCTCCTCCTCCTCCTCGGCATCCTCATCCTCGTCTTCCTCATCCCCCCCTCTCATCCCCCTCCCCCTCCTCGAAACGCTCGAAACCACAAATCTAAAAACAAAAAAAAAAAAAAAACAAAAAAAAAAACGCACACGCACACACACACACACCGATTTCAGGGAAAAAAAAAAACAAGATTTCTGGAAAATCTGGCCGTCAACGGACCGTTGACGGTCCGTTGGCACCTGGACCGTTGACGAACCGTTGACGAACCGTTGAGACCTGTCGGAATGTGAGGATGTCTCCGGCGAAACGACCCATCTACCGTTGACACCTGGCCACCGTTGAGAGTTGACGAACCGTTGACGGTTCGTTGACGGTTCGTTGACACCTGGCGCGTGAGCTGGATCGGCTGATCCAGCACGCGGCCGGCCGTTCACTGACAAAAAACAACGATTCGGGCTCCGAGCGCGATTTTTGCGAGGGCCGCGGGCCCTGGCTCCGTGGGCGCGGAGCACTCGATGCTTCTGCGGTGCACCGCAAGGCCCTGCCATGCACCAGAGCTTCCCGACTGGATGCGTTTCTTTCCGAGCGCAACCAGGGGCGGGTTTTCGTCGCGTTGCTGAGGCACGTGGTGGCTCACGGCTCTCAGTGTACTGAGCCAGTTTGCGCATGGCTCTTTGCCGATAGGCTCGCTGGCACCGCCCAGCGAGATACGCGAGCGGCCAGACCCCTTCGCCCGTGCCCAGAGGTATTTTGGTTGCGATGGCGTTTGAAAATGAAATGGGGCGAACTCTGGGGGGAAATGCCAATCCGACGACATCAGCGCCGATAAAATATCTATGGGCACGGGCGACGGGTTCTGGCCGCCATCGCCTCACAGGCATCAATGATGCTGCAGTCTATCTCCTCTCCCGCTCTGCTTCACTGCACACCGTTAGACCATGACTCCCCCGCTGTCTCGTCCATGCCTTCACCTCGTTCTCCTGTAACCACCCCATCCACCCCTCCCTTCCCCAACCCATCGCCCCTGCTCCCTCCGATTCATCATCTCTTTCCTCCGTGTACCACATCCACGTTTTTTTCATGTTCGATATGGGAAGCTGATATGGTTGATGTATATCGGTTCTCGCGGTGTCTCACATGGTCGGTCGCCATATCATCGGAAGTCATGCTTCGTGTCATCCGTCTATCTCTCACATGTGGCTGGCCTGGCCACCGTTTCCTTTAAGTACGCAGCTGCTCGCGCCGCTATGTGCCTGGCAGTGCGAGGCATTGCCGATGCAGGGCTGAGCCATCAGTATTTGCGTAGCGCCATGCGTGACTCCGCACGCGTGGCGCACGGGCGCAAGCTTGCACGATGCATGCTTGCCGACACGGTAAGCCGACGTCGACGCGGGGCGGAGCCAAGTCGGGGTCCGAGGGGGTGGAATAGACAAACAGTTGCTACCACACGTCTGCAGCATCTGGCCTCGGACGGAGCGTGAATAACTTCCCCGTGGTGTTACACTTCCCCCATTGAAGAAGCCGCGTCGGGTCGAGTCTGGCAGCTCGGAGCGCGCTGACATAGTATACAACCCCCCAACTCTCGGGCGCGCCATGGGCAGACGATCTCGGTCTCGGAGCAAGCGGAGATGGGAGGGCTCGTCCTCGGAGGCTCGTGAACACGGGGCAGAGGCCCTTCGGCTCCTTCTCGGTTGGTATGCATCGTGCAAGCTGAGCGCGAAGGACTTCGCGACTGTTTGCTGGCATCTAGATAAGGCTGGTACACCAGGTGGGGCATGCAGCATGTACGCAGCACATCCAAATATGCAATCTGGGAAATATCAGCACGTACTCGACAAGGTCTTACCAAGTCCTGGGCCCATGTATAATATCAGCACACCTGGGAACTGGAATGGACAAGGTTTGAGAAAAAACGATGGCACTACCTTTTCGGGCTGCGTTTGAAGCCGTGAATGAAGAGTTGTTAGGTGACGCGTCGGTGCTCCAAGTGCTTGATGGCCCAGCCGACGGCCGCCCGCAGTGCGCCCTGGATACACGAGCTTACCAGAATCATCCCGCAGTCGTGCGGGCCCGAGAGGCCAATGAGCCCAAGCCTCTCCCTCTTGGCTTTTATCGTGATGGGATATGCTATCAAAACGGGGCGTCAGGGCGGCAGGGCACAGTGTTGGGGTTTTGGGCTATCAACCTGGTCACAGCTAAACGTCATTTACTCGGTGGGCTCAAGCTTCGGGATGGGTGTCGTTGTGGCTGCACGTTCTGGTGCACGCTGTATCCAGTGCTGGTTGCCCTGCGCTGGCCTTAGCAATGCCAATCGTGCAAAGCAGTGTCCACGTTAATTCTGCGCAGTGCAGCAGCAGCAGCAGCAGCAACAGCGGCGTTGATCGCCCGTGCCCCGATCGAGTCTGCTGTATGGGGGGGGGGGGCATACGCGGTCACTACTGTATTGATTGTTCGAAACGAGTTCGATCGAAGGGGGAGGGGTGGTCGTGTAGATGTGTCGACATGCCATCTAAGGCGCTGGATGTTTGTGGCACTAGCGAACGGCACGTACCCAGAGCGCAGACACGACGGCAGCGAGTGGGGAGAGGGTGATCCCCTTGGCAGTAGGCGACCTTTGTGCAGGAAGGCCGTCCTCCTGTGGATAAAGGGGGGTTGGTCGGAACACAACAAGTCACTGGGCCTCGCTGCCTGGAACAGTGCTTTTAATCCATGCCAATTCTGCAGCTTGGTGAAAAGCGACTTGCATTCTATGAACATGTGCTTGTTAGCCGATCATTCGGAACCTACATGGCCATTGCGGGATCATGGTGAATACGAGCAGTCGTGCAGGAAATGCGAAATCACTGTCCGTTTCGATAACCACGACGACCGACGAGGAGTTCTGCGCCACATCGAATGGACCCCCAAAACGGGCCAGCGAGGACCTACTATAGTTAGCGAGGTCGTCGTTTGCGGAGTCACCCTTCTACCAGGGGATCGCCTTGAGCCCTCAGGGTTCTTGATGGACGTAGGAAAGTTTGCAGTGAAGCGCCTCCCCCTCACCGTCGTGTTCTGGAGAACCAGGAGGAGCGGGGACGGGGCGCCACTTGATCCCGTGGTGCACAGGCCCCAGGGCAACCCAACATAGCATGGGCTCGGACACTCCCAGGTGGTAGCATTCGAGCCCCCCCCAGGGGGGCAGCAGTGGCAGAGAGAACATCGACGGGGGATGTCTGATTGTCAAATGGAGGGCCCAGTGGGCTCGACCGCGGGCTCGCATCGGGGGCAATGGCGGCGAGCTCGCGCGCAACATTATCGGGGTTGCTTCAGGGCACGCGCCCGCCACGCCAGCTGCGTCTTGCCGAGATCATTCGATTGGTCAGTCGACCTAGCCAAGCGGTCAACCATGAGATCCAACATGGCTACGGACAGTCCTCCCTCCTCCTCATCCTCCTCTTCATCCTCCCCATCGGCTCCTCTTGGTCCGCTTCCTCCTCATCCTCCCCCTCCCCCTCCTCCCCCCCCCTCCTCCTCCTCCTCCCTCCCTCCCTCCTCGTCATCCTCCTCCTCCTGTTCTTTCTCATCAGGCGTATCGCCCCCCTCCCTCGCTTCGCCCTGGGTTACCCCCCCCCAAATGTTCAGGTCACTCTACCAGTCCCTGCCCGTGACACTAAATCTGCTGCTGCGTCCCTGGGAGGGGGGAAGGGTGGCGCTGTGCGTCTGGCGCTGGCTTCTCTCTCTCTCTCTCTCTCTCTCTCTCTCTCTCTCTCTCTCTCTCTCTTGATCAGGTGCCCGCTGTTTGATGGCGAGGTTCTGGAGACGTCTCCAAGTAGGACCCTGGCTGTGGACAGTCTACACACCCTGTATTACGGCCCCATACAGCGGTATACGTCATCGTGTTTTTGGCGCGTGCTTGGCAACAATCCTTGGAATTGCACGGGGTCCCTCAAAGCGAGGCTCGAAATAGGGGTACGGCGGATGTCGGAAGACATGTTAGCATGGTTTGGTAATGAAGGATCGTGGGTGCCATATACAAGTCGCATCGGCTACATCACATTGGGGTCTTTGGGGCCCAGAAAGAACGCGCCAAACTTGAAACGACACCCAGGGAAAACCATGAGCTTCAAAGCTGCCGAGACGGGAATCCTACTCGAGTTCGCGTTGCATCAATTGGAAACAACAGGCGGTGCCAGAACATATGGTGTGGACATGTTGCAGGCTGGGCGCACTCTGTGTAGATACCGGCAGCTAATGCGGGATAGCCCGCACATCCCGAGCGATGACGTGTACGAAGAGCTCAAGGTGTGCATGAGCGTGCACATGCGATGCTGCGAGCTGGTCGGCATCAGTTCGACACCAACACACCACCTGTGCCTCCACATGACAGACAGGATGTGTCGCAGAAAAGCGCCATGTTGATGCAGACGCGCGCAAACTCCCCCCAGCCACGATAGCTCCCCAGACGACTGACGCTAGTCTCGTCTGCGTGGGGATCGGGGCTGGGGGGGGGGGGGGGGGTGGGGAAAAAACAGGGGGGAATGCGCGCATCAACATCAGCCTGGGCGCCGATGCAGAGACAACGAACGCCAATGCCCCCGAACACCGTGGTCTTGGCCGTTTTCAAACGCAACGTGGACCCCATTCGGTGGCCAATGTGCGCTAGCACTGTTTGGGGAATGTTGCCCCCCCGTACGTCTGTTTTCAACAACCAAAAGTGCGAGCACGTTTGGGGTAGTAGCGTCTGTCGATCTCCGCTGCCCGCATCACCCATTCCCCCTGCCCCCACCCTCGCCATCAGCGGAGGAGAGGACAGTAAATTGAGCACGACGAGGGCGACTAGGGGAAACGAGATAACATATAAAAGGGGTCGGAGGATAATGATGGGGGGAGTGCTCTGGATGGCGATGGGGGGCCATAGTAATGTGGCGGTGGCGGCGGAGAACCAACAACGGCAGGATATACGAGCACGGGTCCCTGAAATTGTACAATTGCTTCGTCGACGAATCGTTGAACCTGCCAGTCAGAACCATAGCTCGTTTCGCTCACCGCTTGACATTTCACAGGAGGCTCTTTATGCTTCTATGGGTTGCAGGGGACATTGAATTTACTCAACTACCTACCTGCTGGGCAATGGCTTCCCTTGGTGTCTGGTTTGCGATATCGGCGTCGCTGTTCTCAGTTACGCCAATTCTAGCTGTGAAGCGGGTGAGGACTCGCCCAGCTGCCCCTGGTCCTCCAGTGCGCCCAACCTTTGAACTGGCACGCGTGTGGGCTCGCTCCCGTTCTGACTCGTGGGCGGCACGTGGCATCACCACGAACTTTGCCGATGCAGATGCTGATTACTCAGTGTACCGTGAATTGTTCAGGGAGGTGCTTGAGCACGTGCCGACCATCAAGCGCGAGCTCGCCTTCGCTGAGCTCTTCGCTGGCGCCGCTGGGAGTACACTGGCAGTGACACGCATGGGTTTCAAGGCGTTCGCATGCGAACGCAGACATGGTGACAGCTGCCAAGACTGCTGTACGATAGGAGGGGTTTGCTTCGCCTTTTACTTGGTCTCGGCAGTTGCCGTATCTGGTTTAGCGCACTGTTCGCCGCAATGCAGCACGTGGATAGGAGTTGCTCGCGGTACGTCGGGGCGCCGCGCGCACAACGTGGACGGCAACACCAGCCGCTTGGACGTGCGCGAGGCGAACTGGATTGCGTTATTCTTGTTTTCGGGTGGGCTAAATTCAACCCACCACCTCCAATTCCCACCAATGGGTTGGCCATTGCTGTTCCGTTCACATCTGTGACCCATGACCACCGACGTGCAACAGTCAATGGACTATCACTGTACCGTCAACGCAATCGTTGACGGGTCATTGATGGTTGTGTGCGCTCTTGGTTTATAAGAGACAACCATGTATATAATGTAAGTCGATTGTGCTATGATGTGCATGGAGCAGCATATAAAAACACCGATTCCAACGGTTAGTTCGATCCCATACTTCCCATGACTACGCTCGCGGCCCTGGGTACCTCGCTCGGGACATGGGGGAAGAGGGACGGGCGTTCGAGCTCTGATGGCGGGGGTCTAAGCACCCTGGGGGGCGCTCATTCATCACCCTCCCATAAACGGTCGTGCAAATCGCAGTGGAAGAGGGGGTGGTCCCCCCTCGCCCTCCTCATCGTCCGTCGGCTCCTCCTCGCGCTATCCATCCACACCACCCCCTCTCGCTCTGCCCTCCTCTTGTTTCTCGTCACCCTCCTCTTCCTCGTCCTCCTCGCCCTCGCTCCTCACCGCCCGTTTCATCAATGCATCCTCGAGCTCCCAGGTCGGAGTTGCTAATCTATGCCGACACGCGTGGTGTGCGGTTCCTGATCGAACAGCCGATCAACTCGCTGATGTATGCTAATGAGAACATCTCGACCGCGATCAGCATGACTGGTGCGGTACGTTTCACTTCGTGCATGGGCAGTTTCGGTGGGGCCACGTTGAAACGGCTCGAATCTTATTCAACGGTTCCCGAAGAGAATCGGCAGCTCCTTTCCAAAGGCCCCAGCGAGTTCAGAGCGCAGAATCCCAACCCAATTGTAGAGTCTGATGCTCTGACAATCGTGACGCCACGTTCAGGGTCTAACGCTGAGGGCGGCTGGAAGGCGGGCGGGTGGGTCACGGGGGCCAAGAAGCGCCTCAAGACATCTGAGCATTATCCCGATCGTTTCTGTTTAGCTCTGGCCGAGACAGCTGCGGCAGGTCTGAGCGGCCCAGCCCGCGAGGCCACGAAGCTGTAGGTTTCCCTCCCTCCATTTCCCATAATAACAACACTGCCTCCAACCATCCCACCCTCGGTTCAGCCTTCCACCCCGCCCGCCACCCACCGAGCACTCCTTTCAACATTTGTTTCGCGGCCCAGATTGCCATATACGGCTGGTCTGCAGGCGGCGCCTCGTGATGGGAGCTCCATCTGTGCAGCGGGTATTTCGACACGCGCTCTCGAAACCATCCTCGGCGCCAGTGTTCATATCAAGTGATTGTAAACTTGCGAGTAGGGGGTGGGAGTGAGTGAGATGAATAATGAGAGGGGTCCCCCCCCGACTCCCCGCTCTTGCCCATGCCCCCCCCTGCAGTCCTCGTCGCCGCCAGGCCATGCTCAAAAAACACTAGGGTCAGCCCGAGCCGCCCGACCAGATGGAGCCATGCATCTATCCGATGTGGAATCGGTGCAGTGGATCAGCGAGGGGGTCGACAGCGAGCTCGTTCGGGAACTGATGAGGCTGGGCGCGCAAATGTCGAGTTGCCACACCCCGCACTTCCCCCCGCCTCCCTCCTCCGAACCGCCCCCGAACCGCCGCCCGCCCCAGGCCCGATGCGGTCGGCCCTTGCGCGCCCAGTCTCATCAATAATACCCCCAACACAATGCCGATCGACGAGGGCAGTGGCAGCCCGCATACCGATAATGATCAACATCAACAGCAACACGGCAGCGAGCAGGCCGACAATCAGCAGCAGCAGCATCAACAACATCAACAGGACACGTACCACATCAAACAAACATGATGAGATGTGCGAAGACCGCATGGCCAAATATGAAGCGAGGTCGAGGTTGGCCCTGCAGCGGCGCCGCGGGGAGAGCGAGAAAGGGAGAGAGAGAGAGAGAGAGAGAGAGAGAGAGAGAGAGAGATAGAGAGAGAGAGAGAGAGAGAGAGAGAGAGAGAGAGAGAGAGAGAGAGATGTTGATTGCGCAGCCCTCGGCTTCGCAGAACACAAGATATTCGTTTTGAACAACCGAGCTTACCTACATCGCGCCCCATCTCGCCCACGCTCCTTATGCGGACCCCCGCCGAGCAAACTTGCACTGCACCGCCGCTGCACCATCAACGCTCGCGTTGACACTGCAGAGTCGGTCTGGTGCGGAGGCCGCGGGAAGGGGGTGGGCGGGGAGCGGTGCGACGCATGTAAATTTGGTTGGTCGCCCCCGCCCCAGACCTTCGCGAGCCCGGGGCGGTGCGCTCTGTAAAGTACAATAATCGCTAGTGTTGCGCCCCTCTGCCCGTCGCCGCCGCCGTCAGAGCCAGTTCTGGAGATTTTCCCGCCTGGTGATCTCGACGAATCGATGTCTATCGACCGCATTGTAGGATGCGGGTTCGCCGTCTCTGCGGCCGAACTCGACGGAAAGAAACAGGGGGTCGTGGAAGATGGAGCGCGAGGGCGGATATGGGAGGGAACGGGGGAAGGTGGGGGTTGCATATGGTAGGTTTCCTTGTTGAGCTCGTGTTAGCTCCCCGCACCGCCCCCCCCCAAACGGGGGTGGGGCGGGTGGTCGGGGGGGGGGGGCGGGCGCAGAGAGATGGATGGGGAAGCGAACAGAAAGTTGATGAAACTTCTGTCCCATCCTTGTCCTTCCCCACAACTTCCCCGTTGCCTGATTTTTACGCAAGGCTATCGCCCCCCCCCGCCGCAACTAGGAGGATGATGTAGATGATGAGGAGGATGAGGAGGAGGAGGCTGAGGAAGAAGGAGAGGAGGAAAGAGGAGAGGAGGAGGAGGAGGAGGAGGAGGAGGGAGGACGGTGATGATGATGGAGGAGGAGGAGGAGGAGGAGGAGGAGGGGAGGAGGGAGGAGGATAATGAGGAGGAGGAGAGGGGGGAGGGGGGGGGAGGAGGGGGATAGGGGGAAGGGAATGGGAGGGGGATGAGGAGGATGCGGAGGGAGAGAGAGGAGGAGGAGGGGAGGAGGAGGAGGAGGAGGAGGAGAGGATAATGAGGAGAAGGATGAGGAGGAAGAGGAGGGAGGAGGGAGGATGAGGAGGGAGGAGGAGGAGGAGGAGGAGGAGGGGTGGATGCGGGGGATATGGGAGGAGGAGGAGGAGGAGGAGGAGGAGGAGTAAGAAAAAGAGGAGGTGGAGGAGGAGGAATAGGAGGCGGAGAAGAAGGAGGAGGAGGAGGAGGAAGAGGAGGAGTAGGAGGAGGAGGAAGAGGTGGAAGAGCACGAAGAGGAGGAGAATGAGGAGGAAGAGGGCGCAACGCCCGCTGTCTACTCAAGCAGAAAGTGTCGTAAAGACGACGATGGCGCCAAACCGTCCCGCACCGCACGTATATCGCACAGGATGTGTTAGAACATATGCACGCACCATTATCACTAGCGGATTATTCGTCGACGTTGCGAATTGCGTGGCAGGATAGACGGCGCTGCATCGCGCGTGAAGAGGTTCATTAACAAGTAACGCTTATCATAAAAACCATAAATCATACAGCTAAAACACTATGTTGTACAGCTATAAAATAGCTGCTAAATATTACAGCTAAAAAACAGCTGTACCGGACCTCAGGGGAGGCACGGGCGTACCTGGTTGCAGTTGATCCAGGCTTCGTGGCCTTGTCCCCGCCTCGTACAGCGTGGAGTCGACTGCAGAGCGTCGGCCAGCGGAGGCCTATGCGAGTGCGCCGGCAACGCCGAGAGCGGATTGAGTACCGCATGTTGCTCTCGTTCACAGACGAGGCGATGCAGTGGCAAGCTGCAGGAGGACGCGCAGCCATGGTAGTGGACCACGCGCAATCGGCAGCCTGGAGCCAGCCACCCATGAATGCCACGAAGTCGAACCCAGCATTCGAGGACACGATCTGTCTCCAGAACACCACGCGGGCGTTGGCAAACCCTGAGGTTTGCACTGCTGCGCGCGGGAGCTGCGCGGAGGATTTCGCCGAGGCTGCGATGACCGGTGGTACGCATTACTTGGCCCAGCAGTGCGAGAACTCGAGTTTCCCTGCGGCGCACCTCCCGGACCCCGCGGAGGAGCCCAGGAGCTATGGACCAGAGTCCGCGGAGCATGGTCCTGGAGAGGTTCCCGGGAGTGTTTCGGAAAGACCTGAGTGGGGCAAAACGCCGCAGGAGATTCGAGCCGAGAATCGCGAGGCATTGCATAAGACGGTGAAAGAGGAATCCACGCAGCACCCCACGGAGGAGGAGGAGGTCGCAGCCTCCTGGTCAGAGATGGAGTTTCCAGAGGTGGTGCGGCAGGACATCATGGCGAAGATTCCCCGGAGTACGCGACGTGCCGTGCGGAAGGCCCATCGCAGTCTTGGACACCCAAGCCGACCGACATTCGTCATGATGCTGCGTCTCGGCGGTGCCGCGCCCAACGCGTTGGCATACGCGAAGCATTGGCAGTGCCCGACTTGCGCTGAGTCGGAGGCGCCGCCCCGCCCAGTGCAAGGGACGGCGGACGTACGACCATTCGGCTTCAACGTGACGGTTGTGATCGACGTGAAGTACCTACGGGACGCGGCCAAGGAGCAGCTGGTGGTTCTCAGCAAGGTGGACGCTGGCACGGGATGGCACTGCGCATGCCTTCTCAAGAATAGGACGGCCAAGCGCGTAGCCCGCCAGATCATGAACGAGTGGTTCAAGCATTACGGCGTGCCAGAGAACATCGTGATCGACCAGGGCGGCGAGTTCGAGGGCTACTTCAACGCGCTGATGGAGCAGTTCGGTATTAATACGAAGACGACGGGAGCTCATGCAGCATGGCAGCATGGCCTGGCAGAGCGCCACGGAGGTCTGCTCGGCACTACCTGGGGCAAGGTGGTGCGCGAGTTCCACGTCGAGGGCAAGTCGATGTCTACTGTGGCCCTGGCTGCTATCGTCAACGCGAAGAATTCGACGATCAGCCGCAAC
This sequence comes from Prorocentrum cordatum, assembly GCA_963575745.1. NCBI lineage: Eukaryota > Dinophyceae > Prorocentrales > Prorocentraceae > Prorocentrum > Prorocentrum cordatum. Next base: position 99,125 of record CAUYUJ010018892.1, on the reverse strand, counting down.
GGGATGACCCCGGAGCAGGCTGTCTTCGGGGGGATCTTGAATTTCACGGAGGTGACCAACAGGGACGACGACGAGGTTCTCATGTCGGTCCTCGGTGCTAAGGGCATAGCTTGGCGTTCGTTTCAAATCCGCACCGCCGCCAAGATGATGTTGCTGGGGCGCGACGCGACGGACAAGGTGCGGAGGGCGCTGCTGCGACAGGCGCCGACGGTCGTCGGCGATCTGCGCCCAGGATCGCGGGTGTATTTCTGGGCGCCGAATCCGTTCAAGGGACGTCGTCGGCAAGATCCTAAAAGGTGGCGGGGTCCTGCGACTGTGATCGCGAAGGAATCCAACAGCCGGTATTACTTATCATGGCGTGGTCACGTGCTACTCGTTGCTCGTGAGCAGCTCCGGCACGCCTCCTCTCAGGAGGCCGCGGCCGCGGAGTCCATCCAGACGGACGCGCGGCTGACGCAGCAGCGAGATGATCGCGCCTTCCACGACGTCGTGGACGTCACGCCCAAGGTGAAGGTCCAGAGGGTGAAGCAGACGTTCCTGAAGAAGGAACGCGAACGACATAGTGAGCTCGAGGGGCCCAGGCAGCCCCGCGTGGACCTGAAGGCCCTGGACGCCACCGAGGCGCAGGCTAAGGAGGAGGAGCCACCTGAGCAGGAGCAGTTGCCTCTGAGGACGACGCGGTCTCGTTCCCCTCCAGGGCGGATTTCCTCTGGGACGCTCCCGGAAGCCTCGCCGGGAGCATCGGGCTCCGGTGGCCCTCCGGAGCCGCCGATTCCCAGAGACGATTTCGAGCTTGAGCGGAAGCGGAAGTTTCTGGTAGATGACGTGCCGAGCTGCATTAAGAGATCGCGTTTGCAGGCTGCCCCCACGAGTGGCTTGCCAGCCCTCCGCGAGGTTGCCATGAACGCTGTGGTGCACTCGGGGCCCCAGGAGTGGTTCGACCAGAACGCCGTGGATGGCATCTCCACGCTCGTTCAGAAGGTCGTGCGAGGAGTACGTGTGCATCGAGGGCCACGGCGGCGACTCTATGATCACGACCGTCACCGGGAGTGCAATCGCCTGTCGATGATGCTCTCCGCCACGGGCCAGTGTGCCTACAAGGACGACGGCGCGAGCCGTACCAACGAGCGCATGGAGGACAGCTGGGTTGGCCTCGCGCTCTTCTACCACGACAAGCCGGATGCTCAGGCGCAGGGGGTGTACTATCTGGACACTCCGGTTGGTCTTGTACGGCAGCCGCTGACTTGCGAGGACTGGCTCAACGTGTCGTCCGTGTACGACACATGGCTGCAGGAGGCACGATACGAGTACGACGTGTTTGCACTCGTGATGAAGCAGAACGCGAAGGAGCTAGACCCACGTCACTTCGACCAGCACGAGAAGGCTAAGTTCGACGAGGCCGATGCCGCCAGTGGCGGCAGTGGATCGCCAACGACACGGTCGAGCTGGTCACCGAGGAGGAGGAGAGGAGCATTCCGAAGGACAAAATCAGCTCGGTGCCCATGCGTTCGGTTCGCACGAATCGGGGGCGAGGACCAGAGTTGGAGGCGAAGTCGCGTTTGATTATCCCTGGTCATCTAGACCCGCAGCTTGGTCTGTTCAGGACGGATTCGCCTACCACCTCCCCTTTGGCCGTGCTGGTGTGTGAGTGCGTCTATCGCAATGGCGATGGATTGGACATTCGAGTGCTTCGACGTAGCGACTGCGTTCCTGTCCGGGCTGAAGCTGGAGCGGGAGCTGTACGCGAGGGCTCCTAAGGACGGACTCCCGGCCGTCGACGGCGCTGGATGGCCAGCTGCGCGGCCTTATGCGTTGCTTCTTTTGCTGAAAGGGGCGCACGGTTTGACGGAGGCGCCTCGGTTACGGCATCTCCGAGCCCGCCAGGTGCTGACGGACGAGGTCGGCTTTGTGGAGCTGCGCTGTGCTCGCGCCGTCTTCATTTACCGGGTGGCCGACAAGTTGATTGCTTTGTTGACGCTGCATGTCGACGACGGCATGCTGTCTGGGAACCCGCGCGACCCCCAGTGCCAGAAGGTGAAGGCGAAGATCAACAAGCGCTTCAACATCAAGCACTGGAAGAAGGGCAATGACAAGGAGGCCGTCGCCTATCTCGGGGAGGAGCGGTGGCGTCACCCCGACCACATTGAGATCAGCATGCACGAGTACATCGGCAAGCTGACAAAGCACCCCCTTGCAAGGGGGCAGGGCGAGGAACGAGAGATGACTCCAGAGGAGCACCACGACTTCCGGAGCTTGCTCCAGAAGGTGCGCTGGCCTGTCGCACGCGTGGTGCCGCAGCTCGCTCACAGCGCGTCGGCGCTCGCACAGAGGGATCCGAAAGGTCGGCGGTTATTGCACCTGCGAGTGCTCACGGACATCATCGACCGACTTCAGGACTACGACAAGAGAGGTCTGGCGACTCTCCGGATCCGCCGCGTGGACATCGAGCACTTGCAGGTGCTCACGCTCATGGACGCTTCGTTCGCAAAGGAGCCCGGCTGTAAGAGCCAGATGGGGTTCATGAGTATGATTACGGACATGCGCGTGCTGAAGGAGCTAGCGGTGCGTTGCCTCGTGGAGTTCCAGAGCAGTACTCTTACACGAGTTGTTGGATCCACGATGGCCGCAGAGTCCGCAGCCATGTCTGTTGCTTTGGATCGGCAGCTCTACCTCAGGCTGCTTATCGAGGCCGTCTTGTACGGGGAGCTGCCCTTGCAAGGGGGCTGGAGGCTGGTGCTGAAGGTCCCGGAGGCGCTTGTGACGGATGCGAAGTCGCTCTACGATCACACGTGCAGGATCGGTTCAATGCCGGTGTCTCGGCAGACCCTCATCGACTTGTTGGTGGCCAAGGACTTGATCGAGCAGGAGGCCATCAAGTTCAAGTGGCTGCCCAACAGCCATATGCTGGCGGACGTGCTGACGAAGGCTGTGTAGCCTAACGAGGTGCTATTGCAGTTTCTCCGTCACGGGGTGTTCAGCATGGTGCCGACTGCTGAACAGGAGGATGAGGAGGCACACCGTCTGCGGCTGCGCCGCGGACAGCGTGAGAGAGCCAAGGAGCGGAAGGTCCAGCGTCGGGCCGCCGTTTCAGGGCCTGCGAGCCCTTGAGGTCCTTGCAGCCGCTGCATGGACCTGGTGATGGCTACGGTGAGGTGCACGCGTATATCGAGATGACAGTCTGGAACAGTGAGTCTGGACATTCATATTTTATAGTTTGAGCCTCAGGCCGCACTTGTGCTTGAGGTGCTCCGACCTGTCGGCCGGAAGAGGCGGTACCGTGTGCCGCGGTTCATGATTGTAAGAAGCGGCATCGGGGCAGCATTGTTCTCACCCAGTGTGAAGAGGGCACCTTCCCTGCCCCTCTGCCGCCCCGTGCCGCCATTGTAAGCATGATGAATGGATGGTACATTCTGTGCATACGTTTCATGTTTGCGGCGTGCGCCCTGCCCGCCGCCGTTTGGCCCTAATCCTAGGGCCCTGGGACTGCACTCAGCAGACAGGTCGCCGCGCGACCCGCGTGAAAACATTCACATTGACAGCAAGGACCACATCTCCCCCAGTTATGGCTGGTCGGACCAGAGGTGGGGGACCCGCGGAGCAGGACGGCGGCGCCTCCAAAGAGGAAGCGGAGGCGGAGGCGGAGGGACCTCGGGGGCCGAGCGCTGGCCTCGGCGAGGGGTCGCGAGCGACGGCGGCTCCGAGCGACGACGACGACGACGACGACGACCACGACCACGACCACGACCACGACCACGACCACGACCACGACGACCACGACGACCACGACGACCACGGCGGCGATGACGACGACGACGACCACGACGACCACGACGACCACGGCGGCGATGACGACCACGGCTCCGAGCAGCGGCGAGTGGCGGCGATGCCGGCAGCGGCGGAGGCGGCGGCGGCGGCGGCGCTCACTTCGGCAACGCGCGGAGGGTGATGCTCTTCCTCCTCCTCTGTTATTCCTCCTCCTCCGCCTCCTCCTCCTCCTCCTCCTCCTCCTCTTCCTCCTCCTCCTCCTCCTCCTCCTCCTCCTCCTCCTCCTCCTCCTCCTCCTCCTCCCCCTTCTCCTCCTCGTAGGCAGGGGGAGGGGGGAAGGCTTCTCAGAAGCACCCCTGCTTCTGAGTCGGCGTGGGCTCAATTGCGTACCTGTAGTTGTACGGCCGGCGCCTTCGAAGAAGCAGCCTCCGTCGAAGCAGCCTTTTTCCCCCTCCCCCTGCCCCTTCCGTGCGCGCCGCCAGCTCGCGGCGACGCCTGCGAGCAGGGGCAAACTCGGCGTGCTCCGCCGCGGGTGCGGCGAGGACGCCTTCGTGGCGGAGTTCCAGGCCAGGTCCGCGGAGGTGCTCACGTCCGGGCGACCCCTGAGCGAGAGCAAGTTCTGCCGCGCGCTGGAGGCCACCTCGGGAGGAGGAGGAGGAGGAGGAGGAGGAGGAGGAGGAGGACGAGAACGAGGACGAGAACGAGGAGGGAGGAGGGAGGAGGGAGGAGTGAGGGGGAGGGAGAGGGGGGAGGAGGAGGAGGTGAGGAGAGGAGGGAGGAGGCGGAGGAGGAGGAGGAGGGGAGGGAGGAGGAGAGGAGGAGGAGGAGGACGAGAAGCGAGGCAGGAGGAGGAGGGAGAGGCAGGGAGGAGGAGGGAGGAAGGGGGAGGAAGAGGATGGGGAGGAGGAGGAGGAGGGAGGAGGAGGAGGAGGAGGAGGAGGTAGGAGGGAAGGAGGAGGAGGAGGAGGGAGGAGGAAGAGGAGGAGGAGGAGGAGGAGGAGGAGGATCACTATTTTACTCCCAAGGCGCATCAACGATGCTGCAAGAAACCCGCGTACGGCTTCGACGAGGGTCGGTACCACTCGACGCAAGTTTTCTCAAGGCCATCTTGGCGTCCCTTGGGGGGGGGCAGGCGGTCTCCGGAGCAAACGGGGGGCCCTTGGAGGTCCATGAGCCACGAACTGCGTGAGGGCTGTGCCGGATCGAAGCCCCCCTCCACCGTCTGAGGGGGCAGCTGAAGGCCCCTGGGAGTCCAGGAGGCGCGAAGTGCGTGAAGAGTGTGCCGAAGTTCCGAGGTGAGGCCCCCTGCAGCTGTCTCTTGGGGCCGGCGGATCGCACCTGGAGGTCCTGGGGGCACGAAGTGCGACAGCGGTGTATAAAATTGAGGCCCCAAGGAGCAGTCGTTGGGGCCAGCCGAGCTCCCATGATGCACCAAGTGCGTGAGGCGTGTGCCGAGCTGGGGCGCCTGGGAGAATTGTTCTCCGAATCCTTCTTGTTTTACGAGTCTCAAACGCTTGGGGGCGCAGGAACTGCGTGAGTGGTGCTCCGAAACGAGGCTTTCGCAGCCCTGAGGGCGCATCTCACTCGTTGTTTTACGTGCCCCAGGAGCTTTCACGCGCGTGGGCCTAGCGCTGGGAGTACGTTTCGCCTGTATTTTTACGTGCCCCAAGACTGCATATCGCAATCGGCCGGCAGAATGCGCAAAGCCCCCCTTAGCATTCCTTACACGTGCCATCCCATATCCAATGGCCTCCGGCCCAGTTCGCCACCGTGTTTGGGTGGTGGGTCGCGACATTTTGGATGTTAGTTGGGATCTCGTCGAGTCCTGTAGGGGACCTCAAGGAGGCAGTTCTGAGGCCTTTGGGGCGCTCTTTTGAAGCCTCTTGGGGCCTCTGTTCAGCTTCTTGGGGGCCTCTTGGGGCCTCGTGGACATCTTGGAGGCCTCGTGGCGCCTCATGGGGGCCTCTTGGGGCCTCCTGGGTGCTTCTTGGAGCGGCAGGGTTGGCTTTCCAGTTCGTGCTCACACTTTTGGGCCCATCTTGGGGCCTTCTAGGGCGCCTCTTGGACCGCCTTAGGGCCCTCTCGGGGGCCTCTGGGGTCGTCTTGGGGGCGGTCTTGGGGGCATCTTGGGACGTCTGAGACCGCCTGGAGCTCGAAAAGTCGAGAACCCCCCAAACATTTGAACATTTTTTTGGGGGGGGAACAGCAATGATTTGGGCAGCTTGGGCTCGTGTGGGAGGGTTATGGGAGGCCTCTTGGGACGTCCTGGGAGCTCTTTCGGCCGACTGAAGGCCATCTTGGGCGTCCTGGACCGACAGTTCAGCAATTCGGGGCCCTCGTGGACCGTCTTGGGAGGCATCTTGGGATTCGGGAGACTGCCCCCAGGCGTTCCGGCATCATTGGGCCCACCTTTCCGAGACCTTGCCGGGGTACGCTTCGTCCGGGGACTCCCAGGAGCGGCCCCGCGTGCGCGCGAACCAGAAGTGTTCTAAGCCTGTTGCCGGAGACCTTAGCACGCCTCTGGCCCGTTGGGCTGGCGAAGTGCTGGACACTTTTAAAACGACTGTGCGCGTCGCGTGAGCGAGAGCCGCATTTTGAAACTGCGCCGCCCTCCATCGTAGAAGCTGTGTATCTTGAAATGAATGTGCGCGGCCCGAAGGCGAGAGCCACATTTTGGACAAGACATGCCCTCCATCCTTGGTGCTGCGGACGTTTAAGACAAAGATGCGCGGCGCCAAGGCGAGAGCCACATGTCGAAAACGGGCCGCCCTCCATCTTTGAACTTATTGCAAATTCAAATGTCAGGATCATGAGTGGTGAGGAGGTATCCGGCGAAACGACCGGCCCGCCCTACGGACACGTTTGGGGGGCGCGACAGGGAGAAGTGAAGTATGAGGAAAATGAATGGAAGAGGAGGAGAGGGAGGAGGAGGAGGAGGAGGAGGAGGAGGAGGAAAAAGAGCTCGAGACGCCAGTTAGCCCTCGGCTTGGGGCTTTGGGGCCTCGGGCATCATCTCCCCTCTCCCTGGAGGTGTGCTACCCTGTAGATGCACGGCGCTGCCTGACACATCGTTGGTCTCTGTTATCTTGCTTCTCCCCGCTGCTGCCCTTGCCCGTGGGACAGGCTACATCACATTGGGTGCGCCTTTAAAACCAAGGCGGAGACGCCAGTTGGCACCCAGGTGGTGCAGCCCGAGCGCCCTGGACCAGGGCATCTCGGCGACGCTGCCCTGGGCCGCCTCACGGTGCCCCCAGTGGTCCCGCTCCGCGGCGCTTTTATGTAGGAGGAGGAGGAGGAGGAAAAGGAGGAGCTATACATTGAGCTATGCGTAGATTGTTTTTTTCCCGCATGGTGGAAGCCACCCTGCACCGTTTGCGAGCACACCGCAGGGTCTGTAGGCCATCGCCGCGTTGGCGGGGTTGTCCCGCAAGACTAGCATGCGGCTTGCGCCGCAGCCTCTGACTGGCACCAGGGAGTGGCTCATCGACTTGAAAAGGATTCATTATCCTAGTCACGCCATCACTAGCGAATAGCTCGCCGACTTGGAAAGAAGTACACTCAAGCGTTGATAAACGAGAACGCGTCATAGACTGCAGCGCTGCTGCCACAAAAGCAGTGTAGCTTCTGCCTTCTAGAATCTGCTCTCGCACATCCGCCCAACGTTCACGATGGCAAAGTCTGCGCAAACCACCGAAATGCGGTCCATTCCCACCTCGGCAAGTTGGTCATCACCGCCATATGCAAACTGTTGATATGCTGCTGCCTGCGCAGCCGAAAGGCAGACAGGCTTAGTCGAACATGAGATGTCACAGCAGTGCATGAATGTATGATTTCATGGAGTGGGAACTACTTGAGACTGTTTATCAGGATAAATGAGGAGGAGGAAAGGAGGAGAAGGAGGGGAGGAGGAGGAGGAGGGAGGAGGCAGGAGGAGAGGAGGAGGAGAAGGATGAGGAGGAAGGAGGAGGAGGCGTGTGAGGAATGCGCTAGAAAAGTAATTTGATGAGAATGAGGGGAGAGGAAGGGCGGAGTAAGGAGGAGCGAGGGAGAACGATGAGGATGCGGAGAGGACTTGGAGGAGTTCTCGCACACGGCCACTCGCCGCACACGGCCACTCGCACGTACACAGCTCCCTGCGCTGGGCCCCGGCAGCCCTGCTGGCGCACTTCGGTGTTCCCTCTGGCGACGAGCACGCTGATTCTCGCACGCCGCTTTGCTCGCGCCCCGGGCTCCCCCGGGGTTTCCAGCTTCGCCTCCTACGTCTTGCTGCAGTCTGGCTCTCCATGCTGAACTCGGACACTGGGGCGTCGGAAGCCTCCTGGACGTCGCCCGCGGGAGGGTCTCCCGAACGAGGCACGCGTGTGGTTCTGGCTTCGGGGCGGCCAGCACGTTGCCCCTTGTCTGCCACTGGCGCGAGGGGATGGACCAGGGGCGCCTGCACGAGGCCATGCTCCCGGGAGTGTGGCTCCCGATGCTTGTCGTAGGGGACGCCTGGCTGGGCGACGGACGTGGTATTCATGATGATACGTTGGGCCATGGCATCTGCAGAACTGCATCTGTGCAAGACAGAACGATCAGCAGCACTGGCATGCTGCAGGAACACATGAGGAGGCACAGGCCGTGCCGCTGGTGCACTCCGGAGCGAACCAGAGCTTGTCCGTCTCCTTCCAGGCGTCCTGGTGCTCTGGTCCGACTCTGCCGCCAGCGGCCTGGGAAAGGCAGACACACACACACACACACAAGCGAACGCTTCCACCGTCCCCCCTCCCCCCTCGCCCCCCCTCCGCCCCCTCCACCGCCCCCCTCCTCCCTCCTCATCCTCCCCCCGATGTGGCCCCCAGCTTCGCCACAGCCGCTTGGGCTCAGCATCGCCGCCGCACGGTGCGGAGGCCGCGCGGCGCGCGGCGCATGGCACGGGTTGCTGCCGTCTCCCACCTCTGGCTCGCCGTCGCTCCCCCCGCCTGCGGCGCTGATGGGCGCCCGGGCGGCGGTGCCGGCGTGCGGCTTCCCGCGGTCGGGCTGGGCGTTGCGGGGAACCTCGACCAGGACCCAGCGCCGTCTGGCCGATCTCCATCCCTCCTGGGCAACGGCATCTCGTCGAACATCTCCGCCCCACCAGCCCGTCCTGCCTATGCCTAGGTGGGTACAGGCCCTGCGAAGCCCGATCATCCTGGGGATACAGTCGGGGTGCTGAAGAAGGAACCCTTTTCGTTGGGGGGGGCTCCGTGTTCCTTGATTGTTTCACAGCTTGCCTTAGGTTTTCCTTTGGTTTTCGATGGAAAATCGACCTTTAACTGATGGGAAAAAGGGGCCTCGTTCCTTATTTAGGGTTCCTTAGGTCAACGTCCCGACTGTAAGCAGGGCAGAGGGGCCGAGACCACGCGAGCGGGGATGGGGACCGGTTCAGCGATGCCCACAGGACGTGCCCGGCACGGCCGACGCCGTGGAGCGTTGGCTGCGGCTGGGCGGTCGCGCGATCGACACGGCGCTGATGTACAACAACGACGCCGGGGTGCGCCTCGGCATCGAGCGCAGCGGCGTGCCGCGCCACGCCGTCGTGCTGACGACGAAGGTGCCGCCAGAGAGCATGGGCTACGCCTCCACCCTGGCGGCCCTGGAGCAGGCGCGCAGGTCGTGGCCAGCGGATGCAGCGGCGGGTGGCCTGCGGGGGGCGCCCTCGTTGCCACGGCTGGGCGCAGCTCAGAGATCGGGGGCGGCCAAGAGGGGGGTGGTATGACACTGCCCCAGGTTTCAGGGCGCCCCCTCTCGTTCCAGTACCTCCCCAGCCCCCCCCCTCCGTGGGCCGCGCACGTGCCGCCGGCCATGATCTGCACCCCCCCCCCGCTTGGACGCCCCCCTCTTTGGCGCCCCCGAGGAGAGCTGGCGTCTCGGGCCTCCCGGGGGGGGGGGGGTCTCAGGGTGGGGGGGGGGGGGCCGGAATTGTGGGGCCGGCGCTTTGTCTCCTCCCCCTCCTCACCTCCTCCCTCCTTCCTTCCTCCTCCTCCCCTCCTCCTCCCCCCTCATCCCCCATCTCCGCCTTCCTCTCCGCCTCCACTCCTCCTCTCCTCCTCCCCCTTCCTCCTCTCCTGGCTCCTCCTCCTCCTCCTCATCCTTTCCTTCCCTCGCCCCTCCTCCTCCTCCTCCCCCCCCTCCTCCTCCTCCTCATCCATCCTCCTCCTCCTCCTCCTCCTCCTCTCCTCCTCTTCCTCCTCCCCCTCCCCCTCCCCCTCCCTCGCCCTCCCCCCTCCTCCTCCTCCTCCTCCTACTCTCCTCCTTCTCCTCTCCTCCTCCCCTCCTCCTCTCCCCTCCTCCTCCTCCTTCTCCTCCTCCTCCTCCTCCTCTCCTCCTCCTCCTCCTCCTCCTGCCCTGCCCTGAGAGGCGCGGGCCGGGCTCGGCGTGGGCGTGCTCGACTGCGCACTGATCCACTGGCCCGGGCGCACCTGGGCGAGGCGAGGCTCGGACCCCGAGTGCGTGGTGGACCGCGGCGGCTCGCTGGGGGCTGACTGGAGCAGGTGTCCTCCTCCTCCTCCTCCTCCTCCTCCTCCTCACCTCCTCCTCCTCCTCATCATCATCATCATCATCATCATCCATCATCATCCTCCTCCTCCTCCTCCTCCTCCTCCTCCTCCTCCTCCTCCGCACCGCATCCTCGGAGGGCTTTGTCTTACCAGCCTCGAACGTATCCCTATCCCTAAAGATTGGCACGCCAAAAGGCGATGACAATCTTGGGGATTCGCCCTCAAAGAATAAGGGAATCCCTAAGATTGGCATCGTGATGAGGAGGTGCCCAGCATAGGGATAGAGATATGTTCCAGGCTGGAAAGCATCCTCGGAGGGCTTTGTCGGTCCAGTGCTTTGCTCGGGGATGGCCAGGACCCCATGGGTAAGGGGACCCGGTCAGTGGCAGGGCCCCAGAGCCTTTGAATATTGGCCAGAGTCACTAAGCCAGGTTTGCCATAGCCGGTGTTTTGTTCGGGTGGCGGCAGTTCCGGTGAGTGGAAATGGGACGGGGGGGCGCCCCCGGTACAGATCTTTAACCAGGTTCCACTAAACCCAGTTCTGCCAACGCCCGTTTTGCGACCTTCTCTTGTGCCCGAATTCTCTGCGGGGTCGACGTGGGCTCGGCGCAGATGCGACTCAGCTTCGACGTGGGTTCGCAGGTTCGACGCGGATTCGGCGCGGATCTGGCGAGGACAGCGGCGAGATGTGACAGACACGGCCCCCCGAGCAATTGTCCAGGAAGGAAAGTGCGTGAACTTCAAGATCCTGATGTCCGCCCAGATGTTCTGGATCGGCGTGGGGCTCCCCTGCCCTGGCGCGCTCCGCGCGCCAGGGGCTGCGCCAGACGCGGCGCCGGGGGGATCCAGCGAAGGCCCAAGACATCCGCGAGGACCTCTGGACGTTGAGGTTTCCCCACCCGACGCGTTGCGGCTGCAGTCGGACCGAGGTAGAGGATCGAGGTCGGCTCGGGGAGGGTGCCGTAGTGTTCGGCTAGAGTCTGTCGGAGGTTCCCGTGCCTCCTGCGGAGGGCGCCCTCGGATGTTCTGTCTGGTTTGGCCGACGGAGGGCCTCGTGCTCTTGAAGGATGTTTTTTTTCTGGCGTAGGTTTATGTCGGTTCGGATGCAACTCCTGGGAGGTTAAATTCTGACTTTGCCCTGGTCCGAAAACCGGCTTAATCCCGCTTAATCCGGCTTAATCCCGCTCAATCCCGCTCAATCCCGCTTAATCCGGCTTAATCCTGCTTAGTCTGAGGCCCATTCCGGCGTAACAGTCCCCAAATGGGACTTAATCTTTTTTAATTTCTCCGACGAAAACCTCCCAGTAGTTGCCTCCTAATGTCGGGCCTGTCCCCCTGCAGGGGGATATTCGACGAAAAGTAAACAGTACCCCAAACATGCCCCAAAAAAAGGTCAAAACAGATTCAAAACATAGTCCCCAGACTATGTTTGGATTATTGTTTGATTATTTTTGGGGGTATGTTTTATTTTTCGTCGAAAGTCCCCGTGTAGGGGGACACGCCCGACATAAGCTCAGGTCCGATTGTGCTCGATTTTGTAGGAACAGGAGCTCCCGACCCGCCTCGCACACCCCGCTTGCCGCGGCCAGCAGGCCCAGACTGAGCCGGTACTCCCTGGGCTCCCCGCCTCGTGCCCTCAACGAATCACCTGGCATCGCTCGGACGTGTGCATTTTTTCTCGGCGGGGACCATCGCGGACCATCCTGGACCATCGATCCACAAAAACACGCACAGAATCGAAAAAATACACGGGAAATGGACGTCCGAGCGATGGCAAGACGAGCTCCCAACCCGCCTCGCACACCCCGCGTGCCGCGGCCAGCAGGCCCAGACTGCGCCGGTGCTCCCCGGGTTCCCCGCCTCGTGCCTTCGACGAGTCATGGCTGCATGCCGCGGAGGCCATGCAGTGCCGGTTTTAATACATGCTCCGCGTGCGGATCATGTATTGAAAATGCAGGGATTTAGTATTAAAAGCAACGTTGAGCTCTTGCATACATTCATGCATACATTAACCATGTATTGATATTCCCATATACCCTACCCAGGTTCTGGCTAGAAGGGTTCTTACTGTCTTGGCTTAAAAGGGGCCGGGCAGTGGAAACTGCCCCGGGCGGTTCCCCCGGCATCCGCCCCGCGGTTCCCCCCAGTTACGTCCCCTTAGCTTGGCGTTGCTTATCTCATCTTAGCTTAGCTTAGCTTAGCTTCGCTTAGCTTCATCTTAGCTTCGCGTAGCTGTAGCTGCAGCTTAGCTTAGCATATCATAGCATAGCCAAGCATAGCATAGCATAGCATAGCGCAGCATATCATAGCATAACATCGCATAGCATAGCGCAGCATAGCACAGCATAGCATAGCATAGCGCAGCATATCATAGCATACCATAAGGCTAGCATAACATAGCGCAGCCTAGCGTAGCATAGCATAGCGCAGCATAGCACAGCATAGCATAGCATGGCATCGCATAGCGCAGCATAGCATATGATGGCATAGCATAGCATATCATAGCGCATCATAGCACAGCATAGCATAGCATAGCGCAGCATAGCACATCATACCATAGCCTAGCATAACATAGCGCAGCCTAGCGTAGCATAGCATAGCGCAGCATAGCGCAGCATAGCATAGCATAACATAGCATAGTGCAGCATAGCATTACATAGCATACCATAGCAGCAAAGCAAAGGCAACGCAACAGCAGCCACAGCAAAGCAATGCACAAGCAACGCAAAGCAAAGCAAAGCAAAAGCAAAAGCAAAAGCAAAAGCAAAGCAAAGGAAAGGCACAGCACAAGCAATGTGCAACAGTACGATCAGAGAGCCCACCCGGTGAGCGAATGCAAAAACATGCGTGTGTGTGTGCGAAGGCAAACCAAAAGCAAAAACAAGCAAAAGCAAAGGCAACTACGACGATGAGGAGAAGGAGGAGGACGGCGTTTACCGTTACAACTAATGCTGCTTTCTTAGGGGCTCCAACTCCTAGGTAGGGTCGCACTGGGGTAATTTCAAAAATCCAATGTATTAAAAACTGCCCTGTACCCTAACTAAGGGTGACCAGTGTGCTGCCTGGGTGCCCCGCCTCGGTGCTCCATGGGTAGCACGCCTGGCGTTCCCGTGTGGGGATGGCTTAGAGCAAAATCATGCATGCGATTGCCTCTTCTTCTAAGTCGGCCCTTTCACCGCGGAACGCTTCCGCTCCTGAACGCCTCCCTCCCTCATCCCCCCCGCGCGGCCGCCCTCCCCTCCCTCCTGGCTCTCTTGCACGCCGGACAAGTTTTGCCTGTCGGTGCCCCCCGGCTGGCCACGCGGTGGTGCGGACCGCCGCCGCCTCGCCGGCGGCGAAGCAGTCTCTGCTTCCGAGGTGCCGGAGGGAGAGCTGGGCCGCCCTGCTGGAGGCGAAGCGCTCGGGCCTGGTGCGCGCCGCGGGGGTGGCCAACTTCGAGCTCGGGCACCTGCGCGAGCTGGGCACCGCGCCGGACGTGCTGCAGGTTCCCCAAGTCCTTCTGCTCCTCCTCCTGATCTCCTCCTCCTCCACCTCCTCCTCCTCCTCCTCCTGCTCCTCCTCCTCCTCCTCCTCCCCCTCCTCCTCCCCCTCCCCCTCCCCCTCCTCCCCCTCCTCCTCCTCCTAATCTCTTCCTCCTCCACCTCATTCTTCTCCTATTGAATCCTCCTCCCCCTTCTCCTCCACCTGCGTAGCCATGTTGGCTCAAGGGGGCAGCCGTTCTGGCTCAGGCCGTTGCCCGAGCTTGCAACATCAACTCTCATTCAGAACGGCCGTGTGCTGTTCTGGGCCATGTGGCCCTTCTTGCGTTCTGCTCTTTCGGCCCCTGCGGGGGCGGCAGTTCGTGCCCAGGCCTGCTGCGAAGAGGCACACTGCACAGCGAGCTGAGGAACCCGACGTCCTGTCTGGACGGCGTGAACCCAAGTCGGGCTGCCCCATCTGCGGACGCAGTCAGAAATGTGCGGGCCGCATCAGATGCTTGAGTGGGAAGATGGTTCCCACCTCGATCATAAAGAATCAGGAGGGGAAAAAGCACACAGACACAATTCATCGTCGATTCCCATGAAATTTGGGAAAATATGGGAAGTGGGGGGGAAGACAAAAACCCAGAACAGATGGGAAAATATGGGGAATCCTTTTATTTGTGTGTATTTATTTGTGTGTCCCAGGGCCCCTTCAAAGAAGGCGGCGCGCCGCGCTGCTCAATCTGCTGCTCCTGGTGGCGGCGGTGGTAGCGGTGCGCATCGCGGGCCTCGCGGTGCCTGGGCCTATAGGGATCACCCAAGAGTGTGGATGCCTCTGCCCAACTCGCATCTCTCGAGAAGCGAAGGATTGAACCAAGGATTGCAAAAAAACGAAGGATTGCAAAAAAAACGAGGATTGCAAAAAACCGAGAATCCTTCGTTCAAGCGAGGGTTTTTTTGCAATCTGTTTTGCAATCCTTCGTTTTTTTGCAATCCTTCGCTGGAGCAGTGCGAGCAGGTATTGGCCAAGGCCTCCTCCCCGTCCGCCGGTGGCCCGAAGCACACCAGTGGCGCCGAAGGGGGTCAGGCTCAGAGGGACAAGCTTGATGATGTTGCTTTTGAGGGAGAGAAGCTCCGAGAGCGCGCCCAGCACCTGGAAGAGTCCCTCCAGTCGGTCAAGAAGTGCGGCGAGACCATTGCGGCCTCCGTGCGCAACGGCCTACAGACTGATCTCGATGCCGCCAGGGAGCTCACTCAGGATGAGAAGACGAGGCTCTCCCGTCATACTGCATTCAGGCACAAATGGGAGCGGTGCAGGCTTCAGTTTGAGAAGGGCCTGTCAGACAGCAAAGGTCAGCTCAAGGTCGTGGATCTTGCCCAACAGCTTCTCAAACATTTGTAATGTTATCAGGCTTTGAAGCAGGCGGATATCGAAACCCTCGAGATCGAGCTGCAATAAACGATGCGGGCGATGGCACCCGATGCACCCGTCGAGGAAGAGATCTCCGCTTTGTCCCAGGAGCAGCTCGCGAGGGACGACGCCGCCGAGGCCAAGGCCGTGGTGCAGAGCCCTGCCCTCCAGAAGCACAGAGGAGCTCGCTAAGACCCAGCATCCGCAGAGACGGGCTCGGGCGTCCCACCCCGGTCTCGGAAGCCTGGCAAGGGCTGCTAAATCCGTGGCTGCTAAAATTAAGTCGGGCCTGTCCCGCTACAGGGGGATTCTCGACGAAAAATAAAAAATAACCCCCCAAATAATCAAACATTAATCAAAACATAGTCTGGGGACTATTTGTTTGTATTTTTGTTTTTACCTTTTTGGGGCATTTCTGGTGTATTTTTACTTTTTCATCCAAAATCTTCCTGGAGGGGGACGCGCCCGACACAATGCTAAAATCGGCCTCCGGGAAGTTGTCTTCGTCCTTCCTGGAAGGAGCCCGTTGACTGTTTCGCGTGCCGCGCCTCCTTCCGGGAAGCTGTGTTTTTTCCTCCCGGGAGGGCCGCTCTAGCGGCCACGGTTTTAGCGGCCCGCGCCCAGCTTTTTCGACCGTCTCCGGGCCAGGCTGCAGGTGCAGTCGCTGGCGGGGACCCCGGGGGGCTGCGCGCAGGAGACGAGCCTGGCGCCGAGAGGGTCAGTCGAGCATTGTCGCAGGCCCAGAGGTTGACACCAACACCAAGATGGGCGGTGTGCCTCCACCGAGGAAAGACGATCCCGATCTCGGTGATGGTGCTAATATTCTGGCTCCCAAGGTGGCCGAAGTATTACCACCAACACCGAAATCTATGATCATCTTCCCCCTGTGTAGGCACCCCCCTGTGTTGGTGTTGGTGCTCATTCCCATGCCTCCAATATTGGCGGCGGCCAGGAAAGAGGGCGGAGAGCACGCACTGGAGCTTGCCGACCTTGATTTCGTCCGTTGGCACACGCTCAAAGAGTCAACGTTTGGTTTAGGTCGGGCCTGTCCCCCTACAGGGGGATTTTCGACGAAAAATATAAAACCCCACCAAATTAGCCAAAACATAATCAAAAAATAGTCCGGGGACTATTTTTTGAGTATGGTTTTCCCTTTTTGGTGCATGTTTGGGGTATTTTTTATTTTTCGTCGAAAATCCCCCTGTAGGGGGACAGGCCCGACATAACGTTACGTGTGCCGAAGCTTTCGCTCTGCCGGTGCCGTTGGCCTCGGGTGCCCCGCCGGCCTCGGCAGGATCCCGAGCTCCGCCTCTGAGAGGCGGGCCCGGTGCGTAGGCTGCTTCCGATCTTGGCATGACGGGGGCGTTCCATGGCTCGCGCTTGGACAATTGGCGCCGGCGCCTGAAGATGCCAGCGGCCATGATCACTTGTGCGCAGGAGACTGGTATATCAGATTATTTTGTTGGTCCTCCTCCTCCATTTCCTCCTCCTCTTCTTTTCCTCCTCCTCCTCCTCCTTTTCCTCCTCCTCCTTTTCCTCCTCTTCCTTTTCCTCCTCCTCCTCCTCCTCCTCCTCCTCCTCCTCCTCCTCCTCCTCCTCCTCCTCCTCTGTCCCGCAGGGCGCCCTGCGCCCTGTGGATGGGTCAGGTCGAGTTCAACCCCTGGTGGCGGCGCGATGACCTGCTGGCCTGGTGCGCGCCTCAGGGAAAAGGGTACCGATGCCGCTGCCCTTTCATTTGTTGTCGACTTCGTGCGACCTCCTGGGAGGCCCTCGTCGCCACGGCTGGACTTGCACCGACTTCCCCGTCGGATCGCACCCTGGGAGAGCTCCGCGGAGTAGCAGTATCGGTACCTTGTGGTTCCCCCAGGTGCCGCGGCGCTGGCGCCCAGCTGGTGGCGTACGCCAGTCTCGGCAGCTCGGGCGCGGCGGGTGTCCTGGGCGACCCGCTGCTCCGCAGCATCGCGCGGCGTCACGGCGTCACTGCCGCGCAGGCCCGAGGAAGAAGATCGGCATCAACAGCGCCTTTCGGAGGTCCGCGCCGCGCTGTCGGATCGGCGCCGGGTCCCCTTCCACGGCGCGCTGCGCGCGGGAGCGCCGGGGGCGCCGCCAGGGGGGGGGGCTTGCGCGGACCTCCGAAAGTTTACGCATGTGTGTCGCTGTGAGGAGGAGGAGGAGGAGGAGGAGGAGGAGGAGGAGGAGGAGGAGGAGGAGGGAGGAGGAGGAGGAGGAGGAGGAGGAGGGAGGAGGAGGAGGAGGAGGAGGAGGAGGAGGAGGGGGGAGGAGGAGGAGGAGGAGGAGGGTTTTCTTCCCGTGCAGGTCCTCCTGCAGTGGGCGGTGACGCGGGGCATCGCCACGATCCCGTCCGCGCGGAGCGAGCGGCACATGCGGGCAAATTTGGGGTGCTGTGACGGGTGGGCCCTCAGCTCGGAGGAGGACCCTGGGCGATCCAAAAGGGGGTCCAGCTGCAAGGGGGTGGTGCAATAGATTTGGGGTAATTGCATTGCAAATGTATTGCGCCGGAGAATTGTTTTGCATTGTATTGCAAGTAACGTATTGCGCGCGACAATCCAGCAATACATCTGCGCCCGGGAATGTATTGCACGCCCCACATGTGTTGCAACCCCACAAATCTATTGCACCAGATCTATTGCACCACCCCCTTGTCGCTGGACCCCCTCGTGGATCAACCCGAAGGACGCGGCACTCTCCTCGATCCCGGTGGCCGACCAGTATCGCGCCATGTTCGGGGAAAGGTAAGGCTCGAGTTCGCTGGAGCGCTGGAGCTCAGGTCTGCCTAGCTTTTGTTGTCGAGACCGTCTTGGGTTTTCACAGTCCAGTTCCCACGTTACGTTTGTAGCGGGAGCTCGATTCAAATCTTAGATTGGATCTCGGTATTTTTCCGACGGCCCCGACAGGCCAACTAGAACCACCAACCACCCGAACCCGAGTCTTATCTCCCCGATATCTGGAGAAGAAAAGACGGCATGAACACGCAAATTGTTGGAGGTCCGCGCGACTTGCCGCAATCTTCGCTGCACCCCCGTTGGCGGCGCCCCCCCCCCCCCGGCGCGCTCCGCGCGGCAGCGCTACAGCGCCGATCCAAGAACTCCGCGCGCGAAACTTTGCGTTGCAGTCGAGTTTGATCAGCGGGCCGGCCCTCCCAAGTCACGGGTGCCGTTGTGTCCTGGGTGTTCTCGTCGCAGGTCCTCTGCGCACCTCGGGCCGCGCGGCCCTCGGAAGGACCGCGTGTCCCCTCCCGCGTTCTTTGTCGTCAAAGTATACTGCGCTGCAGTGTCTGTTTCCTCTCCTGGCCATCCTGCCAGACCCTCGGTTCGTCTACTCCCCCCTGGAGCCGTCGCAGGCCGCAGCGGGTCTCGGTGTCCACAACCACGTCATTCGGTCGGCCGAGGAGCCCAGGGAGTTGGGCGCAGGAATTCGGTGCATGGGCGCGCCAGCGTCCCACGGGGACGTACACCGCTCGGTCGGCCAGGGAGCCAAGGAGTCGGGCGCAGGAGTGGGGGGCATCGACACCTGGGCAGCAGGGGCGCATGCACACCGAGCTCCTTGGCCGACCAGACGGCCCGGCGTGTACATCCATCCCCTCCCAAGGCCGCGGCGGCCGCGGCGAGGCCCCTCGCACACAGGAGGCTCGACCTCTTCGGCGCCGTGGACGAGACGAGCTTCGGCCTCCGGGGCGCCGACGCGGCCTGCTGGGGCGGCGAGATGCAGCGCTACCCCTGCTGCCACCCCGCGTTCGGGCCGCTCGGCCTGGAGAGCTGCTGGGGCAATGCCGCGGGGGGAGAGGGGCGCAGGGCTGGACGCACCGATCCCCGAACGCCACTGGAGCGACAGAGAGAGAGCTCGGCCGCCTTCGCCGACGTGGGAGCGCAAGCGTTCCGCGTGGTAAGGTCGCGCGACAGCGCTCTCGTTCCCACTGTGGCGTGCCGCGCTGGCGGCCCACGTAAGCCAC
>CAUYUJ010018892.1:75000-77500 GCA_963575745.1 Prorocentrum cordatum | reverse complement strand
GCGCGACTGTGTTTGTCGCGCGCCTGGCTACAGCTCCCGCTCACGGCGCCGCGCTCGCTGCGTGTGCCGATGCGTTTTCCAAGTTGGGCCTTGTCATCGGCGCCATGCCATTACTTGAGGACTACCTCGAGACACTGGACGACATCGTATACTTCCCCACCGCTGTGCCGCTCCATGGACTGGGCGAGTCAGGCCACATCATGTCGGAGACATTGCACGAGGCGCATCGCCGCTCGCTCAGCAAGCCGGCGACACAACATTGCGCCACCTTTGCGGTTCTGCTCGGAGAGGCGCTCACATCTGCATTCGCAGTCGCCTGCCTGCCACGGCCTGGTGTGTAGCGATCTGCTGCCGCTAGGGCCATGGACCAGGGGCGCTTCCTCACGGAGTGCTTTGTGCGGTACGCTGCCGTGCTGACTACCTGCACGTAACAACGCCTGGCTCTTTCCTGCTCTCCAGCGAAAACATCGAAATGCCGGTTGCTTCTGCGCTGAATTATTACTGGGACACGTAAGAATATTAGCGCGCCTAACGCATTCGCATATGATGGCATGTCAAGCCTCGACTTTGTGTGGTATGTTATCAAGGCGTGTGCCTCTTGGCAACTTGTGCTGATCTCTCGCTGCCCCTCACTGGTCGTTGCCCTGCTGGTCACCGCATTTGTTCGTTTTGCCTGCTGCGTAGCGCCCGTCGCTACGACCTCGTGCGCGCGAGAAGCTCAGTAAGGCGCACGCGGCTTGGCTAGTTCTCGGCGATGACATGGGCCACCGCTCTGGCATTCGTCGCAAGGAGCTTTCCAACCGCACGCGCAACGGTTCGCTGGCCATGTTGGGTGGCGAGATTCCGGAGACCGTGCGCTGCGTCACCGGGCTCGCGGCCGCCGACGACTACATCACCTGCACCACCACTTGCGCGCTGCAGCACAGACTACCAGCCGCCCGCCGGCACTCACCAGGACAGGCACGACGGAGGAATGCATCTACGTCGTGTCGTTGCTAGGCCCCGCGTCGGGCAAGCTGTTACACGACTCGAAAATCGGTTGCAACGCGTACGCGCGTGACATTCACGCAGCGTTACACCAGTTTGTCAGTCAGGCTGGTCGGACGAAGAGGAACCTTCGGATGTCTTTCCTTACTTCGCCAACGACGTCGACGCGGCCGATGTCCTGATGCGCGCTGTGGGCTCCCGCGTAAAGGGCCGCGTGCGTTGGGCACTTGTCGCTGGCTCACCTGGTCTCGTCGCCAGGAGTAAGTTGGCGACGGTCATGTACAGGTCTACGTCGGACTCAGGTGCCTTCCCTATAGAGGGCGACGGTTTCACCCGCGACGTCGTCCCTGCTTTGCTGGCCAATGACTGGAATGCGGCGCGCGCAATGGTCCGCAACGCACCTCGCGGGCAAAAGGCAGAGTCATGAGTGATGGGAGAAAAGGAAGAGTTCAGGGACGCGGCGCAGGTTCGTAATTGCGGTTTTCTTTCGGACGGTCGAGTCAGCGTCGCGCCGCCTTTTCTGTTGCGACTCAGTCCGGGTCTCTCTTGTCACCGAACCACAGCGGAAACAGATACGATGTTGGGCATTAATCCCGTGCGTGCCCTGTTGACGGCAACGACCGCATCGGCGCCATGCGGAGTGCTTTCGCCATGGTGAGTGTGGCCACCTTGTCTGCCGAGGAGCCTATGTTCCGTCGCGGTGACACAGCGCCCGCGTTCATGGCGCGCCCCGACGCAGCGGGGGGCACGGCGGAGGGCTGCAGTCGCCCCCTTGAGGATGCCGAAAACACGTTCGCGCGCTAAGCCCCAGCGCGCATTCGGGGCCGCGCTCCTGCGGCCGCGCGCCGGGATTGCCCGCGGCACGGACGCCACAACCAAACGAGAGCTACAAGGACTGCGCGCGTCAGCAGGACACGGTGGTTTGCCGCGCCACGTGCCGCATCGCTTGGATGCAGCGTAGCGCCTTGGCACCGGGTCGGGCACTCCCCCCTCCAGCGATCCGAAACCCGGACGCCACTCGCGAGCGTTCACTCGCACAGGACCTCTTACACCAACCTGTTGCGCAGCCCCGCTTCAGGCCCACGCGCCTCGCCCCGAGGTGGCTTCGCGCAGCTCTACCTCGTCGCCACCGGCTGCGTCGCCAGCCCCCGCGTGCCCCGCTGCGGACCTGGGCCCCCTTGTGGCGTTTGGCGTTCCCCCATGTTCGCGTTGACCTTCTACTCCTGCCCCTGCTTGGCACTGGCTCCCTGCTTCTGCTCGCTGCCCCGTAGCAGCCCCTGGTGCTCCCCGCCCCCCGCCGGCCGTCAGCCCGCCGCCGCTGCCCCCTGTCCTGGGGCGCCGCCCGCGCCGCGCGCCTGGCCCTGCTCTGAGCGGGCCCAGCTTCTCCCTCTTTCCAGCCGCCGCCGGGCGCCTCCTCCTCCACCATTGTTTCTCCTATGAATAATTTTTCTTTGTCGCACCCCGAACCAGTTTTTAAGGCGGGCGGGGCGTTTCGCCTGAGACTTCCTCACCA
>CAUYUJ010018892.1:62500-70000 GCA_963575745.1 Prorocentrum cordatum | reverse complement strand
TCCTGCAACGTCGGAACTCAGGGTCATCGTCGCCGCGGCTGGATCCGCTTCGATATCTGGGTCACGACGGACTCGGGATGGTCAGGGGTTAAGTCGGGCACGTCCCTCTACAGGAAGAATATTCCAAATATTCCAAACATAGTCCTGGAACTATGTTTTGCCAATTCAGAATAGTTTTTGACTTTTTAAGAATTTGTCCTCCAAAATCCGCCTGTAGAGGGACATGCCCGACCTAAGTCTGGAGACACCGGCGGGGCAGCCGCCGGTGTCTCAGCCTGGCCCTCCTCCGAGCCTCCGCGGCAGAGCGGAGGGTGCTGGACATTTTCGCGGCTGCAGGGGTGCCCCACCTGCCCTTCAACCTGACCTCGCCCCGGGTCGGCATCGGGCCCGTGCTGCGCTCCGTGGGGTGCATGGGCGAGGTCGGCGCATCTGATGGGCCAATGTTCCACCACCACTACCACAGGTATAGGACGGGGGAGGAGGGAGGATGGGGAGGTCCTCCTCTTCCTCCTCCTCCTCCTCCTGCTCCTGCTGCTCCTCCTCCTCCTCCTCCTCCTCCTCCTCCTCCTCCTCCTCCTCCTCCTCCTCCTCCTCCTCCTCCTCCTCCTCCTCCTCCTCCTCCTCCTCCTCCTCCTCCTCCTCCTCCTCCCCCTGCCTATCCTGCCTATGGTAGCGGTGGTGGAAAATCAGCCCCTCGGCATCCTCGTCGTACTACTGCGCCGTGGCCTGGCTCAACAGCACCACCGCCTCCCAGGGCGGCGACGCGGGCGGCCGCGTCGAGGTCGTGCCTGGGGTCCACGCCGACTCCGTCATCCTGCGGGGCCGCCGCGCGGTGGGGGTGAAGGCCGTCGGCGGGGTGAGCTTCTGGGCAAGCCACGGGGTGCTCCTGAGCGCAGGGGCCCTGCAGACGCCGTTGCTGCTGGCACGCTCCGGCATCGGCCACCCGAAGGAGCTCGCCAGGATCGGCGTGCCGGTGCGCATCCCCAGCCCGGAGGTGGGGTCCCACCTGCAGGACTCGACTAGGGGGTCGACTCGACTACAGAATCGATGTGCTCCAGAACTGCTTTTTATTGCCGAAGATGTGCCAGAAGCGCGTAGAAGGTTCGCAGAGCCACGGGACACATGACACGCGCGTGTGTCGTGGATTCGGCGGGGCAAGATCGAGGCTGGGGCTGATCGATTCTGCAGTCGACCCCCTCCTCGCAGGACCATCCGTACCTGCCCCTGCAGGTCGACACGGGCCTGGCGTGCGACGCCGCGCACGCGCACCAGGATGAAGTCGGGCCGGTCCCTCTGCATGAGGAATATCCCACAAGGACCCCAAACATAGTCTGGGGACGATCTGCTGATCCTTTTGGTGACCCATTCGGAATCGTTGTTTGTAGTCTTGATCTGTCGTCCAACGTCCGCCCGCAGGGGGACCCGCCCGACCTGGCACCAGGACCTCTTCGGCTTCTACCACGCCCTGCCCGAGAACCGCTCGGGCTCGGGGCGCGCAGCGGGCCCCTTCGCAGGCCAGCCACGGCGAGCGGGGAGCTCTGCGGCCCTCGCCGGCCCCGGGGGGGCCATCGACCTCGACGCCCCTCGCGAGAGGTCGTCGACGCGACGGGCTCCCCCCCGGGGGGGGGGCGGGGTAAAACAGGGCCAGAAAATACCCAGAGATGCCCCAAAAAGGCCAGAAAATACCCAAAAAATAATCCCCAGACTATGTTTGGACTCTGGTTTGGTTTTTTTTTATGGGGGTGTTTTTTATTTTTCGTGGAACATCCCCCTGTAGGGGAACGGGCCCGACTTACGACACGCTTCGCCCGTGGCAAACTCTAAAGCAGGGCTAGGATCGGGCTAAATCGCTCCAGAGCGTTCCGGAGCGCTCTCAGAGCGTTCCGGAACGCTCTCGGAGCGGCCGCGGCGCCCAAAATACATCCTCCAAACCCGCCGACTCTCAGAGATTTCGAGTTATCCCGATCCGATCTTGTCCCGATCTTCGCGTCGTTTTAGGGGGGAGGGCCACAGCTCCCCCAGCGGTGGCCGGTCGGCTATCGACGTGGAGCTGCAGCTGTCGCCGCAGTGCGAGCCGCGGCGCGGCGGGCCGGGGGAGCCTCGGACCCTGCGGTACAAGGCTCGGAGGAGGCCACGTGCGCAGCCTGCAGCCAAGTCGGGCCTGCCCCCCTGCGGGAGGAGGGTTCCAAGCACAGTCCAACAGCAGTTCCGGGGCGATTCGTTGGCGCATGTTTGGCCGTTTTGCGCAGGGTGACGGAATATTGGATTCTTCTGCGTGTCTTTGACTATCTGACTCTGCACTTTCTGCGTATTGTGGTTTTTCGTCCAAGATCCCTCTGCAGGGGGAAACGCTCGACTTAACCCTACAGTGGAGGCCCATGCCAAGGAGCATTCTGCTTGCCTCCAGGGTGCCCTGGGCTTCCTGGGTTTCGATGGCTTCCCAATGGGAAGCGTGACGCTCCCACATTAGAGAGCGGTGGACGTCCTGGTGTCTCAGGGTTAGGTTTCTCGCGGAAGGTCCACTGCAGTCAACGCGCTTGGTAAGGACGCGCGCCTTCATCCAGGGTGCCCTCGTGCCCTTGCCTCTGCGGCCTGTCCTTTGCCGTTTCACTGGCCCGCCGCCCCCCCCCAAACCCAAATTCGGCCTCCAAGGAAGGGTCGCGCGTCCTTGCCACCCACCCTTGAATGAGCGTTTCGATTGCACCCCTCCTCCACCCCCCACGACTTCTAAATGGGGAAGGTGGGGCCCGCCTCGTGCGGAACCTCCCGAGCGAAGAGCGAGCCCCACGCCTCCCCCACTTGTGGAAATCCCGGGGGTGGTGGGGTGGGGCCCGCGCGTGGCCTCCTGGAGGTTGAAGGGGCCCCAGGACACACACAAATAAATACACACAAATAAAAAGATGCCCAATTGTTTTCATGTTTTTTATGTTTTTGTCTTCCCCCCCACTTCCCATATTTTCCCATACTTTCCTGGGGGTCGACGATTAATTGTGTCTGTGTTTTTTTCCCCCCCTGACAGGTGTTCCTGATCCTGCTGCACAGCCAGACCGTCGCCCGCGTCGCGCCGCGCTCCGCCGACCCCCGCGCGCCCCCGCTGATCCACTTCGACCCCTTCGCCGCGGGCGGTGGCGGAGACGCCTGGCGCCTCGTCCTCGGCGGCGCGCACCAGGGGGTCGGGGGAGGGGGGAGGGCCTTTGAGCAGGAGGCAGCTTCTACTGGAAGGCGCCGGCACCACATCGACATAGAGAGGAGGCCCGCGCCTGCTATGAGGCAGGGGTGCTAAGAAGTCTCCCCCTCTCCCCCTACAGTCAACCCGCACAGCAAGGACAGGCCACTTTCCAAGGTTGCCCGTGTATCCTCCCCCTCGGGCCCATGACTGGCCGCTTTCGCTGGCCGCGCCCCGCCCGCAGAGTGTCGGCATAGCCTCCCAAGGCCCTTTTCATCTTGCGTCCACATCGTGCGTCCCTCTGATACGCGTTGACTGTGCAGTCAAAAACCCTCACAAGGACGCGCGACTTTGCCCAGGGTACCCTTGCGTCCTCGCTCTTCCTTGCTCTTGCGTCCTTGAGGCTTTCGTCGCCCGCCGCCCCCAAAAATCCCAGCTTCGGCTTCCAAGGGTCTTTCGTCCTTACCGCGCGCTCCGCGTGCGGATTATATATATATATATATAGATATATAAAATGCAGGGATTCAGTATTGAAATCAACGATGAGTTCATGCATGCATTGATTCATATATGAATCATGTATAAAAAACCCTATTTGTAAAGCATCCCATGTATTGAAAACTGCCCTCTGTGCCCCCTCTGCGCGCGGCCGACGTCCAGCACGCGCGAGACCTCTACCGGCTGCTGCTGCGCTCCCTCGCGGCGCGGGGGGCCCCGCCCGCGGCGCCGGCGGCCCTGGACCCGCCGCCGGAGGTTCAGGAGGGAAAAAAACACACAGACACAATGAATCGTCGACTCCCAGAAAAATAAGGGAAAATATGGGAAGTGGGGGGGAAGACAGAAACCCAGAAAATATAGGAAAACATGGGGAATGATTTTATTTGTGTGTATTTATTTGTGTGTCCCGGTTCCCGCCGTTGTCCGCATGCAAGCCGCCGTTGTCCGCTGCAAGCCGCATGGCCCAGTCATCGTGTTCGGCGATATGAACGCCCGGTTTCCGCCGAACTTCCACGAGGAGACGGCGGTTGTCGGTCCGCACGCCTTCGGTGACCCGGCGTGCGTCCCTGACGCCACGAGCAATCAGCATTTGTTGGCAGAGCAATGCATTACGTTGAACATGGTGGTTGCGAACACTTTCCTGGATAGACCAGTGGTCGAGAAGGTGACGTATTACGACTTGGGCACGGACCCGACGAGCGAAATCACATGCAAGAAGTTCGCTGAGATTGACCATCTCATCATTGACGAACGTTGGCAACACGTTGTTCGATCGGTGAAGTCTGACCGCTCTCTTGCCTTTGCCTCCCATCATTTTCTCGTTCAAGCAACTCTTGACGTGGATATACCAAAATCGGGGCCGACCGGCCGCTCTCCGAGATTGGACCCGGCATCTCTGCAACGGCCGTCTGTGGCGGAACAATTCGTCGGCTCATTTGTCGAGGCGGCAGCGGCGGGGCCTGCCCCGCCAGGCGTCGACGACCATGCACAACACGTTGTTCGATGTCTGGAATCAGCAGCAGAACAGTGTCTGGACGGCCGGCAGGCGCAAGCAAAGAGGCCTTGGATCCGCAGGGGGACGCTGGACCTGATTGAGCTGCGAAACCAAGCCCGGACATCGCGCCAGTTCACTTTAGAACAAGAGCTCAGCCGCCAGGTTCGACAGTCTGCCCGAAAAGACAGAGCGGCCTGGTTGGATGACATGCATGCAAACGGGAGCTGGGAGAGCATCCGACGATTCAAAAAGAGAAGGGTGAAGCCCCGAGGAAGACTGAGAGACGTCAAGGGCGACTTGGTGGACAGCACGCACAGAGCGGAGACCATGGCAACTTACCTCGCAGATGTGCAGTGGCCCCCACCCCCTCCTTCGCGGCCCATCCCACTTGGACAGAGGTCTGCGCGGGATCTTGACTTGCCGGCAGAGGATTTCACTGCAGTCGAGCTGCGCAAGGTGCTCGGCAACCTCCGCGCAGGGAAAGCAGCTGGACCAGACGACATCCCGCCCGACTTCTGGAAAGTTCTGCGCGGAAGTGATGATGCTTGCTCCGTTCTCTTGGAGTTGCTCAACCACTGCTGGCGGCAGAAACAGATACCGCAGACGTGGCGGCACAGCCGGGTCAGCTCAATCTACAAGAAAGGAGACGAATCTCTGCCGGCTAATTACCGGCCCATCTCGCTGCTGACGGTGAGCTACAAGATCCTGGCCGCGCTTCTGCTGGCCAGAATTGCTGATTGTGGCGCCGAGGAGCGCCTTCGGCCGAGCCAATTTGGCTTCCGAAAGAAACGGAGCGCCAGGGATGTCGTCTTCATCATGCACAGGTACATCGAGCAAGCGTGGGCCGAAAAAGACAGCAAACTTTCTGCCGTTTTGCTCGATTGGTCCAAGGCGTTCGACCGGGTGGACCCCTCCGCGCTGTTGGTAGCCCTTGACCGTTTTGGCCTAACTGACCCATACATCAAGATGATCGCTGCCATATACGACGGTCGCACGTTCGAGGTGAAGGACGAGAATGGCTGCAGCAGCCGGCATGCGCAGTGCTCCGGCATCGCGCAGGGATGTCCCTTGAGCCCGTATTTGTTCATCATTATGCTGAGCGTACTGATGGGGGATGTCGAGCAAGACGTTATCTCGCAGTTTGGACGCTCGAGCGGTGATGCTTTCAGCGCCGACGTGGCCTACGCTGACGACACGGCGCTGGTGTCGAATGACGTCGCAAGGTTGCAGTTCTCTTTGAACAAGCTGATCTTCAGAGCTCGCATGTACGGACTGGAGCCCAACTGGGACAAGACCGTGCACATGCGCATCCGGCACAACGAGGACATCCACACGCCGCAGGGCATGCCGCTCAAGACGGTCACCTCGACGGTCTACCTAGACAACCTCCCCAGGGCAGACGGGAAAACAGGGGCATCCATTGCCCGACGCGTAGGTGAAACCCGCGCGTCTTTCGATGCGCTGCAAGCCGTTTGGAAGCATGCCAACATAAGTAGGGCAAGAAAGGTGCATCTGTTTAGGGCGTGCGTTGTGTCTAAACTCACCTACAGCCTAGAAACACTCTGTCTGCACACGGCAGACAGGGTAAACATCGACGCTTTTCAAGTTCAGTGCCTGCGTAAGATCTTTAACATTGCACATCCGATGATTTCCCATATTAGCAACGCAGAGGTCCGGTGCAGGGCAAACCAGGAATGTTTAAGCCAGCTTTTGCTTGCCAGGCAATTGTTTTACTATGGAGAGCTGTCCGCCCTGCCCAACGAATCGCTGACTCGACAGAGTGTCTTCCAGAGCGGGAATTCCCGTCTCCTCGACCCTGGGAAACGCCGCAGGGGGCGTCCAAGGTTACAGTGGGCTACGATAATGCACGCGCACGCGGTGACAATAGCAACGTGCATGCACGGCGGGGCCTTGAGTCAGGAGGAGGCCGTCCGACAAACGATCGGGCAGAGCAGTTTCAATCAACGCGCGTGGAAAGAAGCAGTGTTGAGGTACTGTTTAAATTGACATGAATTGAGGTTATCACATGTTTTAGGGTATGCTGCATACTACTCTGAATTGTTTACCCCGGTTTCCCCCCGCCCGCCTGCCCTCCAGGTGGTGTCGTCGTCCCCTCTTCCGCCGTCCTGCGTCGCTCCTCTGCCTGCTCTCTCCCCCCTGCTCGTCCCTCGGGCGGTCGCCCGGGCTTCGCCCTCCTCTCCTCTTTCCGGCGTCGTGTCGCTCGCTCTCCTCCCTCCCCCGGCTCCGGGTTCGTCCTGGCCCCCGGGTGTCGTTCCCTCCTCTGCCTCCTGCTGCCGCTGCTCTCCCGGGTCGTCCACCGAATGGGGTTTTTGGCGGGTCGGGCACGGAAGCGTAGATCTTTAGAGAGTCCCTGCGCATGGAGCCGGAGCCGGCGACGATGGCTATGCTTTGCTTCTCGCATTGTCGACGCCAGCGTACTGCTGTATATACTCATGCATGCGATCTGCAACCAATGTGCCGTCTAGGCACGGTTCACTTGACTTGAGTTCCCCTTCAGAGGTGCTCTTCGACGACCGGGGGGCCGGGCAGTACTGCGCGCACCGCCTGGGGCTCTGGCAGCACCCCTCGCGGCACGCCCGAGGTGGGTTTCAAACGACGCGGAGATGGGGAGAAAATCGGATCGGGATCACTGGAAATCTCTGAGAATCAGCGGGTTTGGAGGATGTGTTGGGCGCCGCGACCGCTCCAGAGCGTTCCGGAACGCTCTGAGAGCGCTCCGGAACGCTCTGGAGCGATTTATCCCGATCCTAGCCCTGTTTTAGAGTTCGCCACGGGCGAAGCGTGTCGTAAGTCGGGCCCGTTACCCTACAGGGGGATGTTC
>CAUYUJ010018892.1:0-57500 GCA_963575745.1 Prorocentrum cordatum | reverse complement strand
TGTTGCACGCAAGCGGAGTGCGTGCGTGCGTACATGCGCGCATGCATGTATACACGCGCACGTGCATGCACGCTCCGTAGATGTATGTATATATATATATAGATGTATATGTATGTATGTATGTATAGGTGATTACAATGTACTTACATTGTCGTATGTGTGTATACAGCGTACATATGTGCATATCAACTTATGTGTGTAAGGGTATGAACACGCATATGCAACTCGTACGGGGCATCCTCGGGCATCTTCGCTGCATGCCACGAGACCCTCAACGACTGGGTCACAGTGTGAAATGTCATGGGAGCAAAATCAACGAATGTTGGCATTTTGAAACATCGTGGGGGTGTTTACGGGGCCCTCGTGGGCCGTTTGGGCGCCTTCAGGGGCCGTCCTGGGGCCTTCTTGGGCCGTCTTGGGGAGCGTGGGCCCGCTGGAGCCCCCTTTGGACCCATCTTGGGCACTTCCGGGGACCTCCCATGGCCCTTTTGGGTCTGTGCTGGGAGCCCTTGGGGGGCCTCTTGGTTCCATTATGGGCTGTCTTGGGGCTCTCGTGGGCGATCGTGGGGCCCGGCTCGGCCGTCTTGAAGCTTTCTTGGGAGCCTTTTGGAGCGTCTTGAGGCGATCTCGGGGGCTTTGAAACCGTGTTGAAAGCTGATGACATCCGAAAGGCGAAAATGCTACAATTGTAAATTTACGAAGGGAATGGGACGATTTCTGTGTTTTGAAAACCCCTTGGAAAGCTTTTTGGGGTGCCTTGGGGGTCTTTTATGTTGGCATTCGGAAACATCGTGGGGGTGTTTTCGGGGCCCTCGTGGGCTGTTTTGGCGCCTTCAGGGGCCGTCCTGGGGCCTTCTTGGGCCGTCTTGGGGGGCGTGGGCCCGCTGGAGGCCCCCATTGGACCCATCTTGGGCACTTCCGGGGACCTCCCATGGCCCTTTTGGGTCTGTGCTGGGAGCCCTTGGGGGGTCTCTTGGTTCCATTATGGGCTGTCTTGGGGCTCTCGTGGGCGATCGTGGGGCCCGGCTCGGCCGTCTTGAAGCTTTTTTGGGGGCCTCTTGGGGCTTCTGGAGGCGATCTCCGGGGCTTTGAAACCGTGTTGACAGCTGATGACATCCGAAAGGCGAATATGCTAAAATTGTAAGTTTTACGGAGGGAATGGGACGATTTTTGTGTTTTGAAGGCCCCTTGGAAAGCTTTTTGGGGTGCCTTGGGGGTCTTTATGTTGGCATTCGGAAACATCGTGGGGGTGTTTTCGGGGCCCTCGTGGGCCGTTTTGGCGCCTTCATGGGCCGTCCTGGGGCCTTCTTGGGCCGTCTTGGGGAGCGTGGGCCCGCTGGAGCCCCCTTTGGACCCATCTTGGGCACTTCCGGGGACCTCCCATGGCCCTTTTGGGTCTGTGCTGGGAGCCCTTGGGGGACCTCTTGGTTCCATTATGGGCTGTCTTGGGGCTCTCGTGGGCGATCGTGGGGCCCGGCTCGGCCGTCTTGAAGCTTTCTTGGGAGCCTTTTAGAGCGTCTTGAGGCGATCTCGGGGGCTTTCAAACCGTGTTGAAAGCTGATGACATCCGAAAGGCGAAGATGCTACAATTGTAAGTTTTACGAACGGGATGGGACGATTTCTGTGTTTTGAAGGCCCCTTGGAAAGCTTTTTGGGGTGCCCTGGGGGTCTTTTATGTTGGCATTCGGAAACATCGTGGGGGTGTTTTCGGGGCCCTCGTGGGCCGTTTTGGCGCCTTCATGGGCCGTCCTGGGGCCTTCTTGGGCCGTCTTGGGGAGCGTGGGCCCGCTGGAGGCCCCCTTTGGACCCATCTTGGGCACTTCCGGGGACCTCCCATGGCCCTTTTGGGTCTGTGCTGGGAGCCCTTGGGGGTCTCTTGGTTCCATTATGGGCTGTCTTGGGGCTCTCGTGGGCGATCGTGGGGCCCGGCTCGGCCGTCTTGAAGCTTTCTTGGGGGCCTCTTGGGGCGTCTGGAGGCGATCTCGGGGGCTTTGAAACCGTCTTCAAAGCTGATCAAATCCGAAAGGCGAATATGCTAAACTTGTAAGTTTTACGAAGGGGATGGGACGATTTCTGTGTTTTGAATGCCCCCTGGAAAGCTTTTTGGGGTGCCCTGGGGGTCTTGTGGGCCGTCCTGACGCAATTGGAGTCCCTCTTGGAGCGCTCTTGTGCTGTCTGGGGCCTCCCTTGAGCCTTTCTGATGACTCCTCGGATCGCTCTGGGTCTGCTGGCAAAGCGTTTGTGGAGACCCGGAAAGCCGGGTGACCTTTTCCAAGGACGCCCAAGGGAGCCCGAGAACCCCAGATCCCGGGGGTCCAGGTTTTTTTTTGGGGGGGATGCTTTCCCCCCCCCCAGGCTTGTAAAAATATAGGAAGAGGAATGTCTATGCATAAATATATGTGTTTATACAAGTGGCACGTGTGTGCCCAGGCTCATACAACAAGCTGAAGGGGCGTTTGAAGCAGGAGTGACATGCAACAGCGAAGTCGCACTCGAGCGCAAGTGGGGTTGCCACACCTTGCGATGTGTGTACCAGGGCCCCCCAGGAAGCCTCAGGAGGCCCGACTTGGATACCAGAAGAGGCTCCAGGAGGCCCCAGGATTGTGAGTGTTGTGTGTGTGTGATGTGTGCTTTGTGTGGTGCGTGCTTTTTGTGTGTTGTCGGTGTTGTGTGTGTATGTTATGTTTGTCTAGCGTGTGATGTGTTGGGCGTGATTTGTGTCTCTGTGTGTGCATGTAGTTCTGAAGCCCCAGGAGGCCCCAGGAGGCCCCAGGAGGCCCCAGGCGGCCTCAGCAGGCCCAGGAGAACTCCAGGAGGCTCCGAGGCGGGGTCTGGGGTACCAGAAGGTCCAGAAAGCCCCAGGAGGCCCCAGGAGGTTCCAGGAGGCCCCCAGGAGGCTCCGAGGAGGGGTCTGGGGCTCGATTTTGGGAGGATGTCTCAGGCGAAACCGCCATTCTCTGAGAATCGGAGTCAAAATCATTGAAATTACCATGTGTTTTTGAAGGTTTTATGATAAAATGTTGGAAATCCTATGTGTTTTTGGACCCTGACGTCACGATCTGCGTGAGGGGTGCCACCGATTTTCAGAATTTCGAGGATGTCCCGAGCGAAACGGCCAGAAAAATCGCGAACGACGGACGCATTAATCGCCTCTGAGCTCTACTCCCTCGGAGAGGTGCGTATGAGAATATGTGTATATATCTATCAATTTGCACACATATCTATCTATCCATCTATATATATATATATATACACACATACATACATACCTGTATAAATATGAATTACCTATCGAGCTGCCAAAGCCATGCCGTCGGAGGTCTGGGATGCCTTTCCGGGCCCACCTCGGCCGTGCCGGCCCCTCGGGCACCGCCGGCGTGGGCCGCGTGCTGGACGCGCGGCTGGCTGTGCTCGGCGCCAGCCGCCTCCGCGTCGCGGACGGGTCGGCCCTGCCGCGCGCGGCCGAGGGCCACCCGGACGCGGCCACGCGGGCCTTGGGCCACCTGGCCGCCCAGTTCGCGGCCGAGGACGCGCGCGCCCGTGCCGAGGGAGGCCCCGTCAGCATCAGCATCCCCATCATCATCAGCATCATCATCAGCATCAGCATCATCAGCAGCATCATCAGCATCCCCATCATCATCAACATCATCATCAGCATCAGCATCATCAGCAGCATCATCAACATCATCATCATCATCATCATCATCATCATCATCATCATCATCATCAGTTGCATCATCATCATCATCATCACCATCATCATCATCAGTTGCATCTGGATCTGCATGTGCATGTGCATGTGCATGTACATGTGCACGTGCACGTGCACGTGCATGTACATCATCATCAGATTCGTCATCAGCATCATCAGCAGCACCATCATCATCATCATAATCATCATCATCATCAGTTGCATCATCAGCTTCTTCATCATCATCATCATCATCATCATCATCATCGTCATCGTCATCGTCATCATCATCATCATCATCATCATCATCATCATCATCATCATAATCATCATCATCATCATCATCATCAGTTGCATCCGGATCTGCATGTGCATGTGCATGTGCGTGTACATGTGCATGTGCACGTGCACGTGCATGTGCATGTGCATGTGCATGTGCATGTGCATGTGCATCATCATCATGTTCGTCACCAGCATCATCAGCATTACCACCATCAGCATCATCATCATCATCATCAGTTTCATCATCAGCCTCATCATCATCAACATCATCATCATCATCCTCACCATCACCATCATCATCATCATCATCATCATCATCCTCGTCGTCGTCGTCATCGTCGTCGTCATCTTCATCATCATCTCCCTCTGGGCCTCCTAGAGGGGGGTCGAAGGTGATGGGGTCGGTGGAGGGCGCCGCATCGCCGATGCGAAGGGAACGAACAACGACGCAAACATTCATATTCCTGAGGCCCGCGCGGGCTTCTCGGATCCACGCTGGGGCCCCCCTGGCGGCGCCTCCGGCACGCCCCTGGCGCGCTCTTCGCGCGCCAGGGAGGGGGGTCCAGCGCCGATTCGAGCAATCCGCGCGGGCCTCCGAGTTTTCTGTTTATGTCACTGTTCGTTCCGCCAGATGCATCGCCGACGCGGCTCGACGTGGAGCCCGATGCTCTCTCCCCGACGACGCCGATGCATCGGCGAGGCGGCGCCATCCTCCGACCCCGTCTGCTCGGACCCCAGTTGGGGAGGCCTCTTCGAGGGGAGCCGCACCTCCTCTTGGTCGCGGAAAAGGTGCCACGGATCAGATGAGCGAAAGGTTACGATAGGTTCGCGTCGTGTCGACCGGCGCCGACCCCGCCGCCGGCGTTCAACGTTGAACGCCGCCGGCGACCCAGAATCAGTCGACGTTGAACGATCGGACGTTTCGGAAACGGCCGATCGTTCAAGGTTCAAAGAAGATCCCCGCGGTGTCAGGAACCAACGCGGGGGTCGGGACGACATGAACCTGCCGTATGGCACTGAGAGCTAACACGTTCCCAGAGTTCCTGGCATGCCACACGGGCTGCAGAAACGATGGCCGCCAGATACCTAGGAAGTCCTGGAAGGCATCCTGAGCCAATCGCAACATGACATCATTCTCGTGTGAGTGCTCCGAGGGAAACGGGTCTTGAGGTCTGTTTCCCGTGTTTGGCCTCTTCGGGCCATCCACGGCCCCAGGCTTGCGGTATCAGGGCTCAACATAAATCGAGGCTTCGCCTGGGACATCGGGGGAAAAAGCTACGGGGGAAGAGTGACTTGTCTGACGATGTTCCAGGCGAAGCCCTGAATCATGAAACAGTCCGCCAAGTTTTTGGGGGGGGCGACTTTCGCGGGGCCTGTAAATCCCCTGACGACTGATTGGTTCCTCGTGTGGATTGTGGATTCCCAGGGCCAAACAAGAAGACCATGACTTCTTGCCAACGTTCAGGTTTCGCTTGGGACATCGTCAGAAAAATATGTCTTTCTCCTATACTTGTTTCCCGATGTCTCAGGCGAAACCTGGCTTTTGCATCAGGACTCAACATCCATCAGGGTATCGCCTGGGACATCGGAGACAAGCTGCGGGGGGAAAGTCTGACGATGTTCCAGGCGAAGCCTTGAACTTTTGGCCCGATTTGCTCCGGGCCTGGGAATCCCCAGACGACTGTTTGATTCCATGTGTGGATCGTGGATTCGCAGGCCCAGAGAAAGTCCGCCCACTCCCAAAGGAAAATTGTGATGACTTTTCATAATTCAAGGTTTCGCCTTGGGCATCGCCAGAAACAAGGAACCTTTCCAGTATAGTTGTTTCCCGATCACTCAGGTGTATCAGGATTCAACATAAATCAAGGTTTCTCCTGGACCAGTTCACGAGAGGGAGTGAAGTAGAGAATCCCCCACACGAGGAATCAATCAGCAAACCCCCCGCATCTGGACTCAAACAGTAAATCCTTGACCGAAGGATGTAGGTAGTGACTCATCCAATGCTGGTTCAAGCAGCGATTTTTTCACACCAGAATCTAAGTAAATCGTTGACGCGATGATTTAAACATACATGTACAAATTTCATTGCTAAATCGCCTGTAAAGGCATTATCAGAGTGAGGCGGCCGAACGGTCATTTACTGTCCTTGGATGCGTAGTTGAAGTTGGGATCCACGGCGAGGATTCTGCTTGTTTTGTTGCGCCGTCCCCCCCGCCACCCGGCCCGCGACCCACCCGCGACCCACCCCGCGACCCACCCGCGACCCAGCCCGCGACCCAGCCCGCGACCCACCCGCGACCCACCCCGCGACCCCTCGCGACCCACCCGCGACCCACCCGCGACCTTGCCGCGACCCACCCGCGACCCACCCGCGACCCGGCCCGCCCGCGACCCACCCGCGACCCGGCCCGCCCGCGACCCACCCGCGACCCACCGTCGACCCGCCCGCGACCCACTTGCGACCCAACCCGCGACCCACCCACGTTGCTTTCATACGAAAATCGGCGCCTGCGGCGGGCTCGTTGTACGGCTTGAAAAATGATGCGCCTGTGGTGGGCTTCTTCAGAACCCCGCAGACTGCCGACGTCCTGCTGCCTCCTCACTCTTGTCCGCAACTGCGGGGGGCTATGTTACCATACGTCTTCTTTCATGAGCCCTCTGATTAGATATTTTGTGCACCTCGACATTCTGAGTGCAAACTTCAACAGCCAGAGTGAAAAATCAACCGGTGGATATCGGATAAACACGGATTATTCCGCCAAGTCTTGTTATAAAAGGTTTCAGTCGGAGGACGAAGAGAAGGAGGAGGAGGAGGAGGAGGAGGAGGAGGAGGAGGACGAGTTGGAGGAGGGGGGGGCGGAGGCGGAGGTGACGGAGGAGGAAAGAAGGACGGGTATCAGGAATTGCGACGCCCAGGAGGAATGAAGGAGGCGCACGAGGCCAGATTGCGCTGCGATGCGCAGCTTAAGTATGTGTTAGACGCGACGCGACGTGCCATGTAGGCATGCGTTGCATGGCCGTCGATGGGGGGCAGATTTGCTCGTCGTGGGGGCCGTATCTGCTAGAGCGAGCGCGTTCAAATTGGTTTGGGCGTTTTACAAGTGCAAAGTAACTTTACAGTCGAGGCGCTGAAGAAGGAACCCTTTTCGTTGGGGAGGGGCTCGGTGTTCCTTGATTGTTTCACAGCTTGCCTCAGGTTTCCCTTATGCTTTCGATGGGACATCGAAGTTTAACTTGTGGAGAAAAAGGGGCCTCGTTCCTTAGTCAGGGTTCCTGAGGTCAACGCCCCGACTGTGGTATCCTCAGCTCTCTGAGGCACTTCGTTGTCCCAATGGCGAGGGGGGCGTTCCTCGGGGGGCGGGGCCCTTATTTCTCGCTCCTTAGGTCAACGCCCCGACTGTGGTATCCTCAGCTGTCTGAGGCACTGCGTTGTCAAAACGGCGAGGGGGGCACTCCTCGGAGGGGGCGGGGCCCTCGGACATCCCTTGCCGTCCAGCGCCAGGCGCCCGCGGCGCGCGCAGACGGGGCCGGCGCGAGGGGGGGGCGGCCTTCTAAGCAGGCGGGCGGCTCCTCGGAGGCCCTCTCTGAGGGCATCCGAGGAGCCGCCTGCCTTCTCGGAGGCCCTCTCAGGGGGCATTCCTCGGGGGGCGGCCTTCTAAGAAGGCAGGCGGCTCCTCGGATGCCCTCTCAGAGGGCCCCTCTGGCCAGTCTTCCAGTCAGCAGGCGCTCTTGCGATTCCCTTGCCCCGCGCAGGAAGGAGCTTGCCTCTGCGGGGAATCCAAAGGCTTGGCATCGCTCGGACGTGTGCATTGTTCCTTCGGCGAGGACCATCGAGGAGCATCCTTGATCATTTCGCGAAAAAAAAAAAACACGCACGAAACCGAAAAAAACACAGGGAATGGACGTCCGAGCGGTGGCCAGGGATGCCCTCTGGCCAGTCTTCCAGTCAGCAGGCGCTCTTGCGATTCCCTTGCCCCGCGCAGGAAGGAGCTCGCCTCTGCGGGGCATCCAAAAGGGCCGCCCGCACTTTTGGCCCATCGGCCCCGTGCGCACCGCCTGCGGGGATGGGCAGCGCCAGAGCCATGGGCAGGTTCTGGAACCCTCTGCCGGGGCTCCATGGTCCCGCCCCATCCCCCGGCGAGACTCGGGATTCTTCCCTGCGCGGACACTTGCCCCTGCTGCGCTCGCCCAGCCCGTGCCACAAAACCCGGTTCAGAGCAGGCTTGCCGGCGTTGGTCCAGAGAGATGTCTCTGCATCTGGCGTTGCCACGACGCCCGCTGCCCGCCGGGGCCGCCGCCGAGTCTGATTCAGTTGGGAGACGAAACACACAGGCACACATAAGAGGCGTCGAGCCCCGGCAAAAGATTCGGACATGTGGGATGTGGGGGGAGACGAACATCCAGAACACGCCGTGTGTTCTCTAAAACAGGGGAATCCGTGGACTTGCAGACAGAAAAATCCCTTGATCCCCTTCCTGACCTTCGCCGGCCGGGGGCCGTCGACTCCTGGCAACATATCTTGAAATGTGGGATGTGGGGGGCGGGCGAGCATCCAGAACACGTCGTGTGTTCTTTGAAACAGGGGAGCCCTTGAAAAACCCTTGATCCCCTTCCTAACCCTCGCCGGCCGGGGGCCGCCGCCGCGGCCACGGCCTGCCGGTCGGCCGTCGGCCGCCCGCGCGGCGCGCGCGAGGCCGCCTTCGCGGAGCTCGTGGCGCCGCCGGCGGACGCGGAGGGCGGCGCGGGGGGCGCCTGCGAGGGCGGCCCGCGGCGGCCGCCGCTGGCGGTCGTGGCGCCCTCAGGCCGCACCTTCGGGGAGGAGGGAGGGGGGCGAGGGGGGCGAGGGGGGCGAGGGGGAGGAGGGAGGAGGAGGGGGAGGAGGAGGAGGAGGGAGGAGAGGAGGGAGGAGGGAGGGAGGGAGGAGGGAGGGAGGGGGAGGGAGGGAGGGAGGGAGGGAGGGGAGGGGGGGAGGGAGGAGGGAGGGATCGCCCTGGGGGAGGCCGGGTTCTGGAGGGAGACGGGCCTCTCCTGGGGTCGGTCGCCGTGGTCGAGCCATTTGGGGCCCCCTCCGCGGGGGCCCCGGGGGCCGTCGGGAAATGATCCGGGAGGAGGGGCGGGGGTCCTCGGGGGGAGCCCAGGGGGCTGGGCCTCGGGGGGGGAGCTCCCCGGAGGTCCGGGGCCCGTTTCTCTCTTCGGGGTTGGACAGGCCTCATCCTCCTCCTCCTCCTGCTCCTCCTCCTCCTCCCCTCCTCCTCCTCCTCATCCCCCTCCTCCTCCTCCCCAAACCCCCCATCCCGCCTCCCGCCTCCTCATCCCTCCTACTCCTCCTCCTCCTCCTCCTCCTCCTCCTCCTCCTCCTCCTCCTCCTCCTCCTCCTCCTCCTCCTCCTCCTCCTCCAGTTTCGGGGGTTGATCGACCTCCTACCCTGACACGTCGATTGAGGAGTTGGCCGTTTTCGGTTCGCGAGAGGGCGTCGCTGCCGTTGTTTTTGCGTGTCCAGGTCTGTCGGTTTCGGTCCCAGGCCGTTTTCACTCAGGGGGGGTTTACTAAATGGAGGTTTGTCCACCGCCGATCTCTCAGGACCCGTTCGCTCTTGCTCAGCGGGCGGAGGGGCAGGGGATATCATAACAGGTGGCACGGGTGCCATGGCTCTTGCACGAAACGGAGGAGGAAGGAGGAGGGGGACGAAGGAGGAGGAGGAGGAGGAAGAGGAGGAGGAGGAGGAGGAGGAGGAAGAGGGGGAGGAGGGGGAGAGAGGGGACGAGACATCGGAGAAGGAGTGCCCGCAGAGGGCCGCAACAAGGGCGTCAGATGGCGAACTCGAGGAGACAGGGGCGGGGGGCCGGGCCGGGAGGGGGCGGTGCGACGGCGAAAGAAAGCAGTCGGGGCGGAGGGGGGCGGGGGGGGCGAGGGCACTGCGCCGCTGGGGTATAATAACAGCGCGGCGCAGGGGAGCGCCGTGTGTCGAGTGGTGTCTCACAACGCCGAGGCAGGGTTACGTAAGAGGGCGGGAGGGGGCAGGAGGAGGAGGATCACAGGCGGGGTCCGGGGGGGTACTGGCTCACGGGGGGACGCATCTACCCCCCAATCGGCCACTCTTCGCCGACAGGGGCCTGATAGCCCACCGCGCTCAGGAGCTTCCGGATTCGCCATCGAGGGCATATCGCAGTTTGATCGTTGACGTATCGTTGATTCCAGTTCGATGTTTCCCTCCCTGAGCTGGCCCCGCCTTATTGTTCCCCGTCAGAGAAAGGTGAAGGAGGAGGGGGGGAGGAGGAGGAGGAGGAGGAGGAGGAGAAGGAGGAGGAGGAGGAGGAGAGGAGGAGGAGGAAGAGGAGGTGGGAGGAGGAGGGGGAGGGAGAAGATGCAACAGCAGTGATGGGAGGAGGAGGAGTGAGGGCGAGGCAGACGACGGGGAGGGGGTGGACTGCGGGGAGGGGGAGACGACGGGGAGGGGGTGGAGGATGAGCCGGAGGAGGAGGAGGAGTGAAGGCGAGGCAGACGACGGGGAGGGGGTGGACTTTGGGGAGGGTGAGACGCCGGGGAGGGGGTGGGAGGGATGAGAAGTGAGGGATGGGGAGACGACGGGGAGTGAGGGATGGGGGAGACGATGGGGAGGGGCTGGAGAAGAGGGGACGGAAGGAGGAGTTGAGAGGAAGATGAACAAGAAAAGGAGGAGGGGAGGAGGACATGAACTTCTCTTGTCCACTGAGGAGGTGCAGCTCGAAAGCGCATGACCCTTTGAACACGCTCACAAATACATAGGCATACCAATATGTATATACACCTATCTTTATATCTACACATACTACACACAAGCGTTCTTTGAACACGAGTGGCTTCCAATGCAAAGAAGAAGCGCGACGCTTGCCCCTCACCAGAACAGGCCAGTCGACGGGCCAACATGCTGGCTTCTCGAAATACTTCGCAGCCCGTGGAGAGTCTCGGCGGGGCCACGAGCATCGCTGCTGTTTGGGCGAGGACACGGTTTGCTCCCTCTCCTCCCTCTCCTTCCCCTCCTCCCTCTCCTCCCCTCTCCTCCCCCCTCCCCCTCCTCCTCCCCCTCCTCCCTCCTCCTCCTCCTCCTCCTCCTCCTCCTCCTCCTCCTCCTCCTCCTCCTCCTCCTCCTCCTCCTCCTCCTCCTCTCAAAGCATGCAGGCCCTGGGCGCAGCAGCACCCCCGCGCCTGGCCTGCAGCAGCGCCGATGCCTCCTGCTCTGCCTCCTGCCCTGGGTCTGGGCACGGGAGGCCCCGCCGGCGCTGGCCTTACGTCGGGCTTGTCCTTCTACAGGGGGGAGATGCCCAACTAGTCAAAAAATAGTCGGGGTGATTTTTTTGTTTTTTTTTTCCGCATTTTGGATTATGTTTTGACTTTTTTCTGTTGCCCAGAATCCCCCTGTAGGGGGACAGGCCTGACCTAACACTGGCCGTCCGTGGAGGTCTCGCCCCCCCTCCCCGAGACGGAGGGGCGGGGGGCCGCGGAGACAGGCACGGGGCGAGGGGGGCCCGCGGCGAGGGGGAGGGGGAGGGGGAGAAAATCGCAGTCGGCTCGTCGGGGCACAGGGTCCGCGCCCGTTGCCCGCGGTGTCTCTGGCCCCCCCCTGTCGCCCAGGCACGGCGGCGCTGAGCATCGCGCTGCGGGCGGTCGGCGTGAGGCGCTCGGTGGCGCCTGGTCTGCGCGCGCGCGTGCGTGCCCGCGTCAAATGCCTGCGCACGTCGGGGAAACAAAGGCTCGGGTTTGCCGACGCTTTCTGACGAGCGCGTCCTGGAGTTTGACGGTCCGGTGTTGGTGGGGTGTTTGCGCCGGGAGCTCGCGTCAAATTTCAGACTGCGTCTCGTCATGTTCTTGAGGGCATCGCCAGGTTAACCCGAGTCCCCCGTACCCGAGTCTTACGTCTCCTGGGGCGTGGAACGTGCCGCTTTTGCGTTCGCGTCTATCACCGCACCTCTGTCCGTGCCCTTGTCTCTGTTGGCGTCTCTAGCGTTGACTCGGGCTTGTACTTTTACAGGAGGAAAAATTCGAAAATAGTATAAACATTGTCTGGGGACGATTTTTGTGTTTCGTATGTTGGAGTTTTTTTTTGTTTTACAGAGTTTGTAATTTTTCGTCCAACATCCACCTGCAGGAGGACACGCGCGACCTAACTCCAGCGTGCCAGACCCGGCCTCGTTTCTTTCACGCGCCGTCGCCAGGAGCGGAGGTTGGCGCAGGCCAGCGGAAGGAAAACGGCGGCGGGTTGTCGCCAGTGGATGGGCGGCGGAAGGCAGCGAAAGCAAAAGCGATACGTCAACGTGTGTGTGTGTGTGTGTGTGTCTGTGTGTGTGTGTGTCTGTGCGTGTGTGTGTGTGTGTCTTTTCTGTGTGTCTGTGTGTCTCTGTGTGTGTGTGTGTGTGTGTCTCTGTGTCCCTGTGTCTCTGTGTCTCTGTGTCTCTGTGTCTCTGTGTCCCTGTGTCCCTGTGTCTCTGTGTCTCTGTGTCTCTGTGTCTCTCTCTGTCTCTGTGTCTCTGTGTCTCTGTGTCCCTGTGTCCCTTTGTCTCTGTGTTTCTGTGTCTCTGTGTCTCTGCGTGTGTCTGTGTCTCTGTGTGTGTCTGTGTCTGTGTCTGTGTCTGTTCAGGGAACCCCACGGCGCTTCCTCTGCCGCAGCCGGTGACTCGCCTGAGTGGGCCGGGCTTTCTCTTTCCCTGTCGCGCCTGGGCCTCCTCCCTCGCGCATCGCGGCTTTCATTTGCATGCGGTGTGTCCCGTGTTGCCTGTTCGCCGTAGCAGTCGCCCTCTACCCAGACGCCAGCGCAAAAAGTAAGTGTGTCCAGGGTTTGCGGAGTCACTTGTGTCCGCGTGTTTGCCTGCCTGTGCGTGCGCGTCGGCGCGTTCATCTTGCATCGGGAGGCCGATCAGATCGACGGGTGG
The DNA here is from genome assembly GCA_963575745.1 of Prorocentrum cordatum. Taxonomy (NCBI): domain Eukaryota; class Dinophyceae; order Prorocentrales; family Prorocentraceae; genus Prorocentrum; species Prorocentrum cordatum. Next base: position 44,621 of record CAUYUJ010018892.1, on the reverse strand, counting down.
GCCTAGTGCAATGCGATCACGTGTCTAACAGTTGTTTCACACGCGGTGCGGGCGTCGGGCACGGAGTAGATTCCACAGGTTTCAGACCCAAGTGATATCGTTACTTCTTGACATTGCAGGCTTGACATTGCAGGCCCTAGTCCTCCGCTCCGAGAGGCACCAGATCGAAACGAGAGAGGTATAGATTGTGATAGAAGGCGCGTCAGGGCTCCGCAGAGGTTTCTAGCGGTCCTGATGACTTGTTCTAAAAAGTGCCCTGTCGGCGGACCCCCCTGATCGTTCCAATTGTTCAGAATACCGGCGTTGGCCATTATCCGTTTGCCTACCCCTGGAGAGCAGTTGCGCCAACAGCTCCGCAGAGATGTCCAGGCCAATCGGTTTCATGTGGCTGGCATTCAATCATCTGTGTGATCGTCATTCACTGTTGTCCGAGCCTTGACCTGGACTGAACCGTGGTGCCCAGTCTGGTGCAAGGGCTTCAAATCGAAATACGTTTAGCGAATCCCATAATATTGGCTTTTCCGTCTTTTCGGACGGCCCCACATTATATCGAACATTCGAGAGGGGGGTCTGATCAGTCCTGCATATGTGCGCCCGACGCGGGTTCGACACTCGACATGGACTCCATGCGGGTTCGGTGTGGAGTCGACGCGGATTCGACACTCGACATCGATTCGACGCGGATGGCGGCGCGATGGGGCAGACAAGACCTCCCGAATATTCAGTTCAACATATGCCTCAAGCGCTTGACCCGTAATTCCGCGGGCGCACGACGCTTGGAACGTCGACGTCAGGAACGCCGACGGGGGGAGCACGGCCCAGGGGCACATGCAATGACCCCCAATCGCTCCTGCACCGCCATTCGGGGCCGTGGTGTGCCCCATCCCGCTTTCACCAGAGGCCTGTCGCCGACCTGTCGGCGATGCGTCGTCGGTTCCAAGCCAACTGTTCCCCTCCGAGCCAGCCCCCCCCCCCAGACATGTCTTTGGGGGGCCACAGGCGAACCCTACCCCTACCCCCCACGATTTCTGAGGGGGAGGGTGGGGTTCACTTCGCTCGGGAGCTCCCGAGCGAAGTGAACCCCGCACGCCCACAAGCGACCCACACGCGCTTGCGCCGCAGCGCGGCAGAGGCAGCCCGCACGCTCGCCCACAAGCCACCCGGGCCACACGGCACTGCGAAGTGTCTCCCGCACACGAGAGGAGGGGCAGAGGAGAAAAGACCGGCCGCGGAGGGGGGGCAAGAAGAAGATGAAGAAGAAGAAGAAGAAGAAGAAGAGAAGAGAAAAGAAGAGAAGAGAAGAGAAGGGCAACAGCAAGAAGAAGAAGAAGAGGACCGGCCGCGGAAGAAGAAGAAGAAGAGAAGAAGAAGAGGGCCACAAGACCGGCGGGGGAGGGCGCGCTCCCGCGGCGAAGCCGCGGCGGAGCGCGCGGGGCGGGGCGGCCGAGCCGGTGCAGCAGCCCCTGGCGGCGGGCGCGGGGCGGCACCCCGAAGGCTTCCCGGGGGGCGGGTCCAGCGGCTGCGCCCGCGGGCCGAGGCCCAGCCAAGTCGGGAGGGGGGGGAGGCCAGAGCTGCGGGGGCCACGGCAGTCCTTGCCAGCCTCGAACGTATCCCTATCCCTAAGATTTTACACGCCAAAAGGCGGTGACAATCTTAGGGATCCGCCCTCGAAGAATAAGGGAACCCCTAAGATTGGCATCGTGATGAGGAGGTGCCCAGCATAGGGATAGGGGATATGTTCCAGGCTGGTAAATTCCCAGTCGCCAGAGTGGGAGCCGTTGCGGCCGCTGGGGGGGGCTGCGCAGGGAAGCTGCAGCGGCGGATCGGGAGCCCGGATGGCTGGACGGGCAGGCGACGTAGCAGCAGCAAAGGCGTTGCGCGTTCGCAGCGCAGTGCAGGTCAGGTTGGGGGCCACGAGGAAGAAAGAAGCGAAGAGGCTGGGCGTAGGCAGTACGGCCAGGAAGGAGCCGCCCCCCCCCCCCCCCCCCAGACATGCGATGTCCCGATAGTACACGATCCCCAGAAGTCCTGGCCCTTCCCCCGGGACCTGTTTCTCATCCTGAGTCATGTTTCGACGGTCCCGGCCCCAGCGAGGGCCCCCACAGGCCCCAAACGACGAAAAGTCCCGTCCTGCTTCTTCTAGGGGAACGAAGAATGACATAAACATAAAACAGACTCGGAGGTCCTCGCGGATTTCTTGGATCAGCGTTGGACCCCCCTCCCCTGGCGCGCGGAGCGCGCCAGGGGCGCCACGCGGACCTCCGAGTTTGTACGGTTATGCCATTATTCGTTCCTTGTTTTCTTCCTTTGATGTCAATAGGCTCATGTTTCTGCCATTATGGTTGTGCTTATGTTTATTGTCACGATGTCATGTATGCCATCATGTTTATGTTTATGCCACTCCTCGTTCCGTTCTTTCTTCCCAGATGTGGGCATGTCTGGGCCGGTCCCACCGCCGCTGAGGTCAAGGGCAAGGCCGTCGTGACGCCCAGCAACACGTTCTTCGCCACGCAGGCGGTCTGCTCGGCTGGCGAAGCGCCGAGGAGGAGGAGTAGGAGGAGGAGGAGGAGGAGGAGGAGGAGGAGGAGGAGGGGGAGGAGGAGGGGGGGGAGGAAGAAGGAGGAGGAGGAGGAGGAGGAGGAGGAGGAGGAGGAGGAGGAGGAGAGGAGGAGGAGGAGGGGGGCGAGGAGGAGGAAGGAGGAAGGATGAGGAGGAGGAGGAGGAGGAGGAGAAGGAGGAGGAGGAGGGACGGTGAGGAGGAAGGAGGAGGAGGAGGAAGGAGGAAGGAGGGAGCAGGAAGGAGGAAGGAAGGAGGGACCAAGGAGTGGGGAGTATCATGAGCGACGCAGGGCAGCGGGGCCAGCATCCTCCCGCGGCGTGGTAGGGCTCAACCCCCGATCCCTTGGAGGCGAGCCGGGGCACCGGAGCGCAGGAGCAGGTAAGACGTAAGACGCCGAGGGGGAGCCGAGCAAACGCCGAAGGGGGGAGGACCTCGGGACGGCCAGGGGGAGCACCTCAGAAGCACCCCTGCAGCGGCGGCCAAGAGGGGGTCGACGGCAAGGGAAAGTCTTGACGGGATTTGTGGCAGCATGGGCCTTGTTGAAAAACAGGTTGTAGGATGTTTGACATTTCGTTTGGGGAAGGGCAATGTTTCCGGGCAGCTCGGATCTTATGCCTGCCCACCATTTCTTTGATCTCAGCTCGATCCGATCGTTGAGAGGGGGAAACTGTGGGAGGGATATCATGGCGGGGGCCATCATACCTCCCCAGATGTCATATTTCATGGTGCCTCTTCTTGTCTCATTACGTCTCCCGGCCCCCCCTGGGCCACGCACGTGCCGCTGGCCGTGATTTGCGCCCCACCCCCCTCCTGGACACCCCCCTCTGGGACGCTCCCGTTCCCTGCGTGATGGTGGGGCCGCCACACAGACAGGAGGAAGAGGGGGACAGAAAAGAAGAAGCAAGGGCTGGAAGGGCGGAGGTCAGTGAAGCTCAGGGGGGGCGGGAGGGGAATAGCAGCGGAGGCGGAGGAGGAGAGGGCTTGGCTTCACGGCCCCCTCGAGCGGGTGGGGAGCGAGGCGCGGATCGTGGCAGTGGCGGGAGGCGGGATGCACAGCGCAGTAGAAGGCACAGGCACAGCCGTGTGGCGGGTGCGCAGGCGGGAGTTGAAGGGGCACGCAGGGAGGTCAGAGGCAGACGAGGAGGGACGTGAGAGGAGGAGGAGGAGGAGGAGGAGGAGAAGGAGGAGGAGGAGGAGGAGGCGAAGGAGGAGGAGGAGGGGGAGGGGGAGGGGGAGGGGGAGGAGGAGAAGGAGGAGGGGAGAAGAAGGAAGAGGAGGGGTAGGAGGAGGAGGGTGCGAATGAGTGGCGAGCAGGACGAGCAGGACAGAGAGAGCAGCAGGAGACGGGACAACCGGCGAACGCCAGGTGGCCGTGGAGAACGCTGGCGGTCACATCGTTTTCGCGGAGTGCGAGGCTTGCGCAAGTGAGCTCACGGCATGGAGCCTCTCTCTTGATCAAGTGGTGTGCAGATCACTGCATATCTTGGCATGGCTGTCTCCAGGAAGGGCCACCCAAGTCTGGGGAGCGCAGGCCCGGCCCCTCCTCGCTGGGGCAAGCGAGAATCGGGTGTGTAAGAGCTGGCGGAGCTGCGGCGGAGCTGGGCAGGACGGTCCTAGCGGTAGAAACTGGGTCACTGGTTAACACAGGTCATGGTAATGAATGACCGCGCATTCTTGAAACAAAGCATTGGCAAAGCGATGATTTCCTAAAGCGAGAAACGGATCTATTAAATTGTGCCACCTAATCGAAGCAAGGCAAAGCATTATTTTGTAAACGCCAAAACTGGTTTATGACATCCAAAAACGGATGTTCTAAATCCGGGGGCCGTTTTTCTAAATCCCAGATCCTATCATTACCATGACCTGAGTGGCTGGATCACTTGGGGGCAGGTTGGCGGAAGTCGGGGGTAAAGCCGCATTCCTACAAAAGAGCGGTTCGGGTTGGCGCCACTGGAGTTCTGGAATTGGCCATTTTTAAGCCCGCCAGACGAGCGTCTGTGTTTCGCGCTGCGAGCCAGGACCTTCGTTTTGCGTGCTGGACTCCTCCAGCGCAGAGAGCAGAACACATCGTCAGTGTCGTCAGTCTCGTGCTCGGGGCGAGCGGGAGTGCCACTCGGGGCGACTCGTGCTCGGGGCGTGCGGGAGTCTGACTCTCAGACGAGGTGCCATTGCCAGAGAGCACATGACGTCCAGGGCAGGTGGTGCGGGAGGCGACTTGGGGTCTGTATGTGTATATATATATATATATATATATATATAAGGGGGGGTCAAACCCCTAGAGTCCGAGCAGCCACCAGGACGTGCGGCACACAGGGCCCGTATCGGGCGGGGGAGTGAGGAAACTTGGAGGCCACACAGGGTCCGCGCCATACCCTAGCGGGTCGCAACGCAACGTAGCCGCGTATGGCGCTGCTGTGCGCGTGCCTTGCACCCAGTGCGTTGCACTGTGCAGCAAGGCACGGGCTCGCAACGCATGTGATATCATGGTGTTGCACCGCATCGCGTGGCGAATCACTGAATCACAGCACATGTGGCGGTGAGGACATGTAGCTTCAAAATGGCGGGCCCTTGCGCAGAAGGAGGCAGAACACACTCGGCGGTCACATCATGATCTGGGATTCTAGTCGCACCCTTGCCCGGGTGCTCCCCGTCTTCGCCCCCTCCTGCTTTTGGACGCTTCCGTGCCGTTGCTGACGCTACCCTGCCGCCGCCTCCCTTGCCCGTCGTTCTCTGCTTCCTGCTCCTTGTGTTGGCAGTCCTGCTCCTCCGCATATTCCTAGTGCTCCTCCTGCGGCTATGCCTCCCCATGCTGCTGCGCGGTCTCCTCCTGCCCCCTCTGTTCCCCAATCGGTCCTTGTACTGAAGGGGTCCTATAGCGGAAGTTGAAGGATTCGGCGAAAGTTTCCCGCCGACTTTGGTCGCACGCTGGGTTCCCGGGTTCCCGGTTCCGGGTTTCCGGGTATTCCCGGTTCTGGGTTTCTGGGTTTCCGGTTCCAGGCTCCAGGCCGATTTCGGAGGGCGGCGAGGTTCCCGGATTCCCGGGTTATTGGTCGATCGTCTTATCGATCGGTCCCACCATCGATCTCATTACCCATTTTTCTGTCGATCTCACCATCGATCTCACAATCGATCTCATTATCGATCTCACAAGCGATCTCACTAGAGATCGCATGAGCGATCTCGCGATCGATCTCACGATCGATCTCATTGAGTCGATTTCACTCTCGGTCTCACGATCGACCTTGTAATCGTCCTCACTATCGATTACATTATCGATCTCACACTCGATCCTAATCGATACACACATATATAGACCCCAATCAATGTTTGCACTGAAGGGGACCTAGCGGAAGTTGAAAGACTTGGCGAGAGTTTCCCGCCGATTTTGGTAGCAGGCTGGGTTCCCGGGTTCCCGGGTTCCAGATTCCTGGGTTCCCGGTTGTTGGTTCCGGGCCGATGTCGGTGGATTTTGGGTTCCCGGGTTCCCGGGTTCCCGGTCGATCTCCTCAGCGAAAGCCATCCATTGATTGGGGTGTTTCTCTGATGTAATGTAATTCCACATTGGAGATGCTCTAATCTCGTCCAGAATTCGAGTTCCTGTTCATTCGAGTCCCATATTCGAGGCCCAGCCTGGCGACGGAGAGGTTGAATAAGGCAGAGGTATCCCCACATCAATTAGTTCCACGTGCGTTGTTTGCAGATGATATCGCGGGTGTTCAACCAGCAGGTTTTTGAGATTGTCGTCTGGCCCGTTGTCAGACCAGTTAGTCGCCAAACTGATGGGGGCGGGTGGCCCTGGTGCATGGCGCATGTGTCGCACAGCGTCCAATGTCGCAGTTCTCTTCTACACTGCTGGCACGCCGAAAACGAGGGGGGCGGCCGAAAACGAGGGCGACCCAGGGGGCCAGGGCGCATGCTCTGAGCGCCGCGCAGCAGGACAAGAATGAGCCAGCAACGACGCTGACGAATTTCAGCGGTTCTCTGTGGACGTGGACGGCCACCGTCCGGCAGCATTGTCGTCCTCCCTCACAGAGTCTTGTTCCTTCTTTGCCGTCTCTGCCGGTCCTCCCCTCCTCTTCTGTGCACCCTGACGTGCGAACTAGGCAGGCGAGCCGCCACGAAACTGCGCTTTTGTGCCAAACGCCATGCGCACTGTTTTTTGTTCCTGTGGCGCGCCTCTCGGCCCCATGCTGGGGACAGTGTTTCCATCCCGGGTGCATTTGTCAACGGTCCTAGGGCCCGAGGGCTGAAATTTGGGATCTTCGTCACCCTGCCCACTCCTTCCACCCTCTCCCTCCCCCCCCTTCTACCCCTTTCTCCCCCTCCCCCTCCTCCTCCTCCTCCTCCTTCTCCTCCTCGTTTTCCTCCTCCTGTTCACACTCCTACTCATACCCCTCCTCCTCCTCCTCCTGCTCCTCCTCCTCCTCCTCCTCCTCCTCCTCCTTCTCCTCCATCATCATGCCCCCCCTCCCTCCCTCCCCCTCCCTTCCCACCCCAGCCCTCGAACGCTCAGGAGGCCGAGATCCTCGAAGCCGCCCCCCCCCCCTCCCCGAGCGCCCCTCCCGCGAGAGGCGGAGTACATGCAGCTCTGCCCGCGGGCCCTGCGCGCGCTCCTGGCGGCCCGGCCCGCGGGCTCGGTGGCGGCGGTGGCCCGGGCGGGCCTCCAAGAGGTGCGCGCGGCAGCGAATGGCGCGGAAGGAGGTGACCGCCAGCGCTGTCACTAGCGCTCTCAGGAGGAGGAGGAGGGGGAGGGGGAGGGGGAGGGGGAGGGGGAGGAGGAGGAGGAGGAGGAGGAGGAGGAGGAGGAGGAGGAGGAGGAGGAGGAGGAGGAGGAGAGGGGGAGGAGGATGGAGGAGGAGGGGGGGGGGAGGGGAGGGGGAGGAGGAGGAGGAGGAGGAGGAGGAGGAGGAGGAAGGAGGAGGAGGAGGAGGAGGAGGAGGAGGAGGAGGAGGAGGGGGAGGAGGGGGAGGTGGTGGATGGATGGATGGATGGATGGATGGATGAGGAGGAGGAGGAGGAGGAGGAGGAGGAGGAGGGGAAGGCGGAGGAGGAGGAGGAGGAGGAGGAGGAGGAGGAGGAGGAGGTGGGGGATGGATGGATGGAGGGAACGCTTGGGGGTGGGGCGATGGGTCTCAGTTAAGGGAACAAAGAGTGGCATAAACATAAAACCTCGGAGGTCCGCGCGGATTTCTCGGATCGGCGCTGGACCCCCTCCCTGGCGCGCGGAGCGCGCCAGGGGCGGTGCCGGAGGCGCCGCCGGGGGGCCCAGCGCCGATTCGAGAAATCCACGCGGACCTCCGAGTTTTTATGTTTATGCCACTTTTTGTGCCCCTATCAGTGCCAGGCCTGAACATCAAAGCGCAATGCTCTACATGCCGATATGGAGCGCCCCCTGCGTGTCACATGAAAGCGGACGAGGGGCTAGGAATTCTGTACCGCTTTTTGGCCCTCTCGACGTGTGAGACCCGAGCTCTCACGTCTGAGTGGACCGTCGGCAGAGACGCGTACGCATTATCCCGCCACTTCTTTCCTCGTGTACCTACGCCTCCTCTCACCTACCCCATCATGGGGCACGGGGGGGAGGACGACGCAACAGCCTATAAGCATGCGTCAACATCCCTCGGGCTGTCTCGCTTTCCTGCTGCTGCAGGAATCGAGTGAGAGGACAAGGAGGGAGGGAGGCTCGGAGACACGGGGGAAGAGACAAGTGTGAATTGAACTGACTGGCATCTGGGCCCCCTGATTTCCCTCGACGCACTCTCAGGCTGGGCTCAGGAGTCTAATGCCTCTCTGCTTTGCTATAACTAGCTTGCAACTTGCAAGCTGGCTCACCTGTGCACTCACTCACTGGGCCCCTTCAGCCCTTTACTTTCGCTCGCTGCTGCTTCTCTGTCACTCGTACCAGCTCGGACTTCGGTGCCTGGCCCATCATTCTCTCGGCACCCTGCTAGTGCATCCTCGTGATGAAGGCCGAGCGCACCTGCTCTATCGTCGTTGCCTCGGAGTTCTTTTTCGACAGCTCTTCATACGCTCTGAAGTTCGCCCACTTGCTGAAATGGACCGTCACCTCCGTTTTCTTCTGTTCCTGCGGCTGGTCCGCCTTGGTGCACGCGTCCTTGAGCCTGCAGCCCTTGACTTTGTCGCTGGCTACCGACCTGCCCTTCTCGCTGTTGGCCATCTTCAGCCACTTCGTGACCACGTCCTCTGATGTCGGGTATAGCCAGGGCCCAAGGTACGGGGACCTGGTTAGTAGTAGGGCCCCGGAGCCCCTGAATTGGCCAGAATCACTAAACCAGGTCAGCCTGGTGTTTTTTCGGGTGACGGCAGTTCCGGTTAGTGGAACAGGGCGGGGGGGGCGTCCCCCAGTACACATCATTAAACCAGGTCCAACTGAACCCAGTTCTGCCAACGTTTGATGATTGCGTGCCCTTCAGGTCGTCCATCATCGTCTCGCACTCTGCTGCTGCCACGTTGTGATGTGGTGCCCCCCCTGCTGTGGCCCATGCCCCCATGCCTCGATCCTTCACCGTCCTTCCTGGCAGTCCGCCACCGCCTCTCTGCCTGCTTTCACGCCCGTCGCCCTGCTCGGGCATAGTCAGAAATCGTGATTTCCGCTGCCGGCTCGCGACTTTCTCATGTGCCTCAGGGTCTCGCCCTTCACCCCGTCCCGCTTCCGCTGCATCCTCCTCGTCGTGGCTTGTGCTCCGGCTCCGCGCAGGCTCCGCGCATCATTCGAGTGGTAGCCGCCAGTTGCTGTATCCCTCTCCAGCTCCTGCGTTGCGTGATTACTCTTCTCCGCTGCCTCCTTCACGTTCGGTGTGTCCAGCCAGTCAGGGATACGCTTGATGTCGCCCATGAATGTTGCCAATCCGTCGTCCACCTCCTCCTCCTCTTTCATAGTGGGGTTCCTCGCCCGTAGTCAGCCGTAGGAGCTGTCCTGCGTCTTGAGGTTCAGATTCCAGCTCTCGACCAGGGGGTTGCAGCAGTCGTTGAAACCTATGGGTGCGAGACAGTAGCCCATCTGACTCCCGCTCTTCGCCCTTAAACTCACCTCCTCGTCGCTGCCCTTGATCACCATGTATGCATTCTCGATCGTTCCGACTGCAAAAGGAAAGCCCTGCTCCTGGCTTTGTTTTTTGGCGATATGGTCCGATTTCTCTCGAGCCGTACATCCAAACACATCCGTACCATCGAAGTTGGTTGTAATTGGTCATAGATGGTACTCGCCCTCTGCAGCTCGTACTGCTGTTCAGCGCGTCTTCTCTGCATTTCTTCGCCAAGCCTCCATGCGCCCAATATGGTCAGGAGACCTCCAGTGCCCTTATGTAGATACCGATGTGGAATCCCATAGACCAAGCGCAGATGCAGTGCAAGCAGCTTCGTCTTAATGTACCTTCCTTGTCATTGCGTTCGCCTCTGCTACATGATAATGCACTCACGCAATCAATCTGAACAGCCTCGCACGTCCCGATCTGAATCAACAACTCCTGATACCTTCTCTGAAACAGCTCGGAACTGCAGTTCAATGCTTCAGTTCCTACTCCAGCTCGAAAGTGTCTTGTGTAACTCCAGTGGCCCGCTTCAACATCTTCTGCTTGTTCACGAAGCAGGTCGGCTCCCAGTGATTGTCCAGGACTCCATCCCATGTTTGTCCAACGTATCCGCCCTTTGTTGTCCTGTAGTGCCTCCTCCTCTTCATCTTGTTCAACCTGTCGCTCGCTTCTTTCGGTTCAGTCGTGTTTTTGGTGGGCCGTTCGATCACCACCGCCACCGCTGTAAACAACCCCAAGGCTGGATACGCTCGTCTCTTGCAGGTCTTTCAAACATATCTGACATTCGCGTGCCGATCTTCTCTCACGTCTTCGCCAATTCCGCATCTACTCTCCTGGTAGCGCCCTCGCCGTCTAGTCCTGAGCAGTACTCGCGCTTCACCTGCTCGTAGTCGATAATCTCGGCCTGCCAGCCTTCATTATTTCCGTTCTTCTTCAGCTCGTTGCTCTCTTCCCGGGTTTCCATGTTTGTTCGCAGCGAGTTTAAAAACATCTCTTACGATGTCCTCTTTCCTTCTTTCCGCACCACTGTACTGACATCGTAGGGCGTGCATGTTAGCAACGTCTCCATTGCCTGTCGCAAGAATAATGGCGTCGACCAGCTCCTGCTTCCTACTCCTCTCGCGAATGTCACTCTTCTGCTTCAACGTCGCTGTGATCTCCTTCACTCTTGTGTTGATGCCCTCCCATTCCTCGTCGCCGCTGCTATTATGGCTCGTTTGTACTCTGAGCGCCCGTCGTTCATGATGCAATTGCATGCGATAATGAGTAGCTGCGACAGGGAAGGCTTCCTTCCTGTCCTCCGAATTGTGCGATAGCTTCTACATGCCGTCGGGTGCGTGTCGTATTTCAGCTTGTGTCCGCTCCTGCTCGTCGAGCTCGTGCTGTGGCTCCTCGACCCTCCTGCATAATTAGTATCTCTGGAGGCCCTTCCGCAAGCACTGCATCAACTGGTCACGATCCACTCGCGTCAGCCACCTCTTCCCTCGCAGATCGGTGCTGCACCGAAGAACCAATGCCACTGGTATGTGATCGCGCTGCTCTCGATGCCTACTGGGTTGGAGTCGGCGCCCTGCTCTTGGTAATGTTCGGCCGTCTATAACTGCGCCAGCTGCTCCATCAGGAATAACAGTGTTCGCCCTTCTCTCCAGAACATATCTCGCCAAGCTCGGGCACGAATGTTATCTTAATGCTCAGATGTGTACTGAGGCAGGTCTTCCGAGTCTCTTGACCGTTGCTGTTCTCAATTTTCGATTCGCTTCCTCCAATTGCATTGTTGCGGGTAAGCTCCGTTCCTCCTGTAGGTAGGTCCCCTTGCCATACCTAAATCAGGAGTGCAGCTTGCACACCAAATCATAGTAGTATGGCCTTGCTTGTCACACATGTGTTCCACCCATGAGGAAATGCGCTTGGCCAGCTGGTCCAAGTACTTCTTGCCCACTGTCGCAAAGTATGTGCCTATCCACAAAAAAGTCCACATCGTTCCAAGCTTCAGTCGTATTGCAGCTGCACGTCATCTCAATCCGACTGGTGGGTGGCGTTGGTTCCGGCATTTTCTCGGCAGCTCATTTGATATGAGGAAATTGGTCCCCCAGTTGTAGTTCGTCAAGCAGCTTCTTCGCCATCCGCAATACATAGCCCCATGATTCGGCAGTTGCTGGATCGCTGTGGAATGTTGCCAATCCGCTCGTCGGTTGGTTCTCTTCAGTGTAATCAATTGCCATGTATTCCAATCCTTGATCGTATCTTCGCACCTCTCTCCGTGCACATTGTGCACCATATTGCGCTATACCCACAGGCTGTATCAGGGAAAAGAATAGCACCTCGCCGAACAGCATCACGTCGCAGAACTCACCTGCGCCACGCCGCCATCCCTTGCGGTGTCTCGTGCCGCGTCCCCCTGGACCAGGACTCCGACACCTGGAGAAATGTGTGTTACTCCCGCCAGCTGAGCCGCGCCGCCATCCCTTGCGGCATCTCGAGCCGCGTCCCTCGGGACTAGGACTCTGACACCTGGAGAAATGTTTGTTCCTCCCGCCAGCTTACAAACAAGCCTTCAGCCTGGTACGCCAGCTGAGGAGGAGGGAGGAGGGAGGAGGAGGAGGAGGAGTTTTTAGGATCAGCTCTATTCACCGCCGAGAGACGGGGGGCGGGGGGGCAACACTAAAGACCTTCAGCGGTTACCATAGCCCCCGCAGTTGTGGACAGGAGGGAGGGAGAATCGTCGGCAGTCTGCGAGGCTCGGAGACAAGTTCTCGACGCCTCGCGTGTCCCCACCGGCCGATCCAGAAACAGAAACCAGGCGGGTCACCGACGGCGCGCGCTCTAGTCATGTAGCAAGCAGGGGGCGACGACAGGCAACCACTCGACCAAGGCATCCGCGGGACGACGACGACGACGACTGACGACCGACGACCGCCGACCGCCGACCGCCGACAGCCAACCGCAGACCGCCGACCGACGACGACGACGACGACGACGACGACGACGACGACATGAGTCAATATCAAGTCCTTTGCGATCGTTTGCTCTGGGAGCGTGTTGGAGGCCTCCAGGGCCATCGTAGAAACCTGTTGGGGCCATCTTTCAGGCCGCTTGGGCCCGCTTGGCTCTCTCCGGGCCCTCTTGGAAACTTTTGGGAATTATTTGGGGCCATCTTGCTGGCCAGCGATCAAAAAGGGGCGGGGGGGGGGGGGGGGGGGGGGGCGATTTCGGTCCCCCGTCGGGTCCCGAAACGTCGCCTCTAGGGGCCATCTTGGGCCGCTCCTGGGGGAGCCTCGGGCACTCTTGAGACAGTCTTGGGCCCTCTCCTGGGCCCTCTCGGGGCCATCTTGGAGCCACCTTGAGGCACCTCAAGAGCTCATCAGAAGCGAAATGGCGAGAAGGCAACACAAACATTGAACACCACATTGCTGTTGAACGATGTTGGCCTCCTGCAGGCCTCCCTGGGAGCTCGGAGGGCACTCGGGGCCGCCCTGGGGCGAGCTTGAGGGCTTTGGGAGGCACGTTGGAGGCTACATTGCACCATCTGGGGATATCTTGAACCATCTTGGAGGCCAGGCTCATCTGGGGCTCTCTTGGAGCCAACTGGGGCCAAAAAGGACCATCTGACACCTCGCGGGGGAAGGATTCCAGATCCTAGTAAATATCCCCATCGGTCGTCAGAATTTACGTAGCACCCCGCAGTTGCGGATAAGAGGGGGCGGCGGGTACGTCGGCAGTCCGCGAGGCTCTGAAGAAGCCCGCCGCAGGCGCAGAATTTTTCGAGCTATAGAAAGCGCCCGCCGCAGGCGCCGACTTTTCTTGTTGAATCAATGTGAATGGGTCGCGGGTTGGGTCGCAGGTGGGTCGACGGTGGGTCCCAGGTGGGTCGCGGGCTGGGTCGCGGGTGGGTCGCGGGTGGGTCGCGGGGTGGGTCGCGGGTGGGTCGCGGGTGGGTCGCGGGTGGGTCGCGGGGTGGGTCGTGGGTGGGTCGTGGGCGGGTCGCGGGGTGGGTCGCGGGTGGGTCGCGAGTGGGACGACGACAACAAATAACAACAACAACAACAACAACAACAACAACAACAACAACAACACCAACAACAACAACAACACCAACAACAACAACAGCAACAACAACAACAACGATGATCAGTTTAATACTGTTCGCTCTTATCTGCTCGCGTGTCATTCAACATGCATTTCCCAATCCCTGGATACCCGCCCTCTTCGTCTTCGATCGTACCCCCTTTTGGGGGGTAGATTCATGTCCTGCCACGTGTGGTTAGGGAAGCCCTTGAAAACGAAGGGTAACAGATAACGGGGGAGAATGAGGACGATTCTTTGCGCTGTGAGTGGCGATTCAGCTTGCGCCATGGCTTGCGCCAGCCACAAAGGGTGACAGCGGGGCCACGAAGGCATGCATATGGGGGGTCACGACGGGCGCGAACGAGCGGGGGCCACGAAGGGCATTCGTGTATGGGGCCGCAAAGGGCGACAGCGGGGCCACTGAGGGCAGCAAAGGGGCCACGAATGGCAGCGAGAGGGCCACGAAGGGCGACAGCGGGGCTACGAAGGGCATGCGTATGTTTGCGAGGAAGTTCGAAGCGAGAGCGCGATTCTCCAATAAACTGTAAGGAAGTATCAGGCGGGAGCCGCGATGCGGTGGTAAATTGCAAGGAAGTCAAAAGCGAGAGCGCGATTCTTCGATACAATGTGAAGAAGTATCAGGCGGGAGCCGCTGTTGGCGCGGACCACGACGGGCGCGAACGAGCGGAGGCCCCGAAGGGCATACGTATAGGGAGCCGCAGAGGGCAGCGACGGAGCCGCTGAGGGCAAAAACGAGGCCACGAAGGGCAGAGAGGGGGCCACGAAGAGCGACAGCTGGGCCACGAAGGGCATGCATGTGGGGCCACGATGGGCGCGAACGGGCGGGGGCCACGAAGGGCATACATATATGGCGCCAGAAAGGGCGACAGCGGGGCCACTGAACGCAGAAAGTAGACCACGAAGGGCAGCGAGGGGGCCACGAAGGGCTTCAGCGGGGCAACGAAACGCATGCGTATGGGACCACGACGGGCGCGAACGAGCGGGGGCCACGAAGGGCAATTGATCCGGGGCCACAGAGGGCAGCGACGGGGCCACTGAGGGCAAAAACGGGGCCACGAAGGGCAGAGAGGGGGCCACGAAGGGCGACATCGGGGCCACGAGAACCATGTATATGGGGCCACGACGGGCGCGAACGAGCGGGGGCCACGAAGGGCATTCGTATATGGGGCCACAAAGGGCGACAGCGGGGCCACTGAGGGCAGAAAGGGGCCACGAAGGGCAGCGAGAGGGCCACGAAGGGCGACAGCGTGGCTACGAAGGGCATGCGTATGGGGCCACGACGGGCGACTGCGAGCGGGGGCCACGAAGGGCATATAATGCGGGGCCACAATGGGCAGCGACGGGGCCACTGAGGGCAGCAACGGGGCCACGAAGGGCAGCGAACGAAGGCGACCGCGGAACCAGCATGGGCAGCGAGGGGCATGGAAGGCGGGCGAAGGGCAGCGAGCGGCGACTGCAGTCCCTATCGGGCTGGTCGGACGGGCATGCCCAGACGGGCGGGTCGAGCGGGCGGGTCGTTGAAACGTAAATTCTGCTTGACGCCAGGCAATATGTAGCGGGAACGCGATTCTTGAGTGTCGAGGAGCGGCATCTGAATGCATTTTGAGGAAATATCAGGCGGGAGCCGCGATTCGGTGGTAAGTTGCGAGGAAGTCCAAAGCGAGAGCGCGATTCTTCAATAAATGGTGAGGAAGTATCAGGCGGAAGCCGCGATTCGGCGGTAAATTGCAAGGAAGTCCAAAGCGAGAGCGCGATGTTTCGATAAAGTGTGAGGAAGTATCCGGCGGGAACCGTTGTTGCTGTCAACCGGGGGCCAACGACACAGTTAGACCTTCAATATTTCCCATATAAAACAACAGGGTGCGAGCCCCGGGAAAGGCACTTCAATCGAAAAAAAAACAATGTGCACCGGACGGGGGGGATCACAACTAATTATTCTTCGGAAATGAGAGTTCAGTAACAACAGCAACGACAACGCAACACGCAGAGTCCCCACCACGGATTCTCATTTTAGCCACGCACCCAGGGACAATGAATGACCGTTCGGCCCCCTCACTGTGAATTCTGTCGATTCCAGATTCTAGTTTACGTTAGGCGACCTCCCTGCTTCAAGCATCGAGTCGCTTCCTTTATCCCTGCTGCAATCTGCTTCAGTACGCGGGAAGTGAGAGGGGGTTGGCCATCTCAGAAGGCTCGCAAGGCCTCCGGCCTTCGGAACAGCCTTCTGTAAGCCTCCTCCGAAGGCAGAGGGAACTTCTCGGAAGGCCGGATGGCTTCCGAGAAGCCCCGCCGCCTTTGAGAAGGCCTGCCCCCTCTCTCGGGTTGACCCAAAGGGGGGTCCAGCGAAAAGGGGGTGGTGGTGCAACAGATGTGGTGCAATAGATCTGCGGGGTTGCAATAGATTTGGGGCGTGCAATACATTCTGGGGCGCAAGTGTATTGCTGGATTTCCGCGTGCAATACACTACTTGCAATACAATGCAATACAAGTCTCCTGTGCAAGACATTTGCAATACAATTGCCCCAAATCTATTGGACAATCCATTTTCAGCTGGACCCCCTTTTGGGCTACCCAAACCCTCTCACTCCCCCCTGGGTGCGCCGCCAAAATTCGGGTTCGGAAGGGGCTCGATGTTCCGTAGGTCCTTCCACGGTTGTCCCCACAGCGCTCTTCGTTCACCAGGTGTTTGTGCTAAGGGGCTCCGTTTCCTCGGCTGCAGCTCTTGGGAGGTAAATGCAGATTCGGTGCTGGGAGATCCGCGGTCGAACACCATCCTACCCTGGCCTGGTCCCAGTCTGTCCGGCCCAATCACGCCTGATCTGGCAGTGTCCTGGGCTCAATTTGGCTTCGTTCGGCCTAAACGGCCCCTGAGAATCGAGTTGGTGACGCGGGCGGCACATCCAAAAAGACATCGCCCTTCGAGCCAGTGCCCCACCGAAGTTTCTCATCCCCCGGTGGCCCCAGGGGCACCATGGGAGCTCTGGGGCACCCGAGGGGACCCTCCGAGATCGACGAGGGACGCGTCCCCAGAGGTCTCTTCGCAGGCCTGCTTCCTGCATGTGGCTGCTGCAGCCCCCCATCGTTCTCGCGGATGGCTTCCCGGGAGTGGTCCCCCCAGGGCTTCTGCCTCGTCTCGGGGGCGGAAAAGAGGGGGGTGATGACTAGGGCGGGGTGGATATCACGGCGTCGGCCATGACATTTCCCCAGATTTCATGGCGCCCCTTCTCACCTCGTTGCGTCCCTGGCCCCCCCGCTGGGCCGCGCACATGCCGCTGGTCATGATTTGCACCCCCCCCTCTTTGACGCCTCCCTCCTTGGCCGCTCCCGACAGGGCTTCTGCCTCGCCGTCGGCTCGGTCGGTGGCCGGTCCTGGCCGAGCGGCGTGGGCGTCGTAGGCGCCCGCGGGCCCCATCGTGGCCACGCGGGCGGCGTGGCCTCGGCGTCTTGTGGCGTCTTGTGGCGAGCGGCTGCGGCAGCCCTCGCCGCCGTGTGGCGGCGGAGGCGGGCGCCTTCGTGTCGCCGTCGAGGGCGAGGGTTCGAAGAGCGAGGTTCTGATACGGGGCGTGAAAACGACCGCAGCCACCGCTTTTTTCTTTCGTTGCCGCCTTCCCGCCCGCAGAAACAAGGCAGTGGTCGTGGTCGGTTTTCGTGGAGCTTGGCACCAGGGAGATGACCACAACCACTGCTTCTTGTTCGGCCGGCTGGAAGGCGGCGCAAACACGAAGCAGTGGTTGTGGTCATTTTCCCGTCCCGCATCTGATGTGCGCGTCCGAGCTCTTCTGTCTGGGCATCCTGGATGGGGTGGGAGTAGATGGGGTCGGAGGATCGCGCCGCGTCGCCGATGGATCGGCGATGCGGCTCGATGTGGGGCCCAATCATCCCCACACCGACGTCGCCGATGTATCGCCGACGTCGCCAGTTCATGGCCGATGCATCGCCGATGCATTTGCGATGCATCGCCGATGTATCGGCGATGCATCCTCCGATCCCATCTGCTCGGACCCCATCGAGGAGGCCTCTACTCTGGGAGTGGGGGCCAGGGGGCGGGGGCTCGGCTGGAGGTCGCCCCGAGGTCTCTGGATGCAGAGCGCACCCCAAGAGAATGTCCGGGAGTGGATTTTGAGTCAGCGCCGAGGGTCGAGGCGTTTTGTATCCTTTGGGGCCCAGGCCTCCTGTGACGTCCTCCTCCTCCTCCTCCTCCTCCTCCTCCTGCGATGAGAAGCGGGCCCACACCACGACACGAAGTTACGGTAGACGTGTCTTGGAATGACGTTGTTTCTGATGCTTCTTTGTTGTCGCCCTCGCAAGCACGCACCCCAGCCCCAGCGTTGAACGCCGGTCTGTATCTGAAATATCTTCTTGTCTGTAGCTCAGCCCCTCCACTTCTTCCGTCTCCTCCTGCCGGGAGTCGCAGGCCCCGCAGTGCGTCGAGAACGGCCGGGCCAGGTGAGACGCCGGTCTCGGTGGGGGAGATGTTGGAAATCGGATGTTTGGGCAGGACGTCGTCCGTGACCAGACGATCCGCGTCAGCCCTGTGTGCGTCGTGTGTTGTGTGTTGTATGATGTGTGGTGTGTGATGTGTGGTGTGTGCTGTCTGTTGTGTGTTGGGTGTTGGGTATTGTATGTTGTGTGTTGTGTGCTTGGTGTTGTATGTTGTGTGCTGTGTGTTGGGTGTTGTATGTTGTGTGCTGTGTGTTGTGTGTATTGTGTATTGTGTATGTTGTGTGTTGTGTGTGTGTGTTGCGTGAGTGTTGTGGGTGTTGTGTGTGGTGTGTGCGTTGTGCGTTGTGTGTTGTGTGGTGTGTGGTGTGTGGTGTGTGTGTGTGTGGTGTGTGTGGTGTGTGTGGTGTGTGTGGTGTGTGCGGTGTGTGCTGTGTGCCTGTGCCTGTGTGCCTGTGCCTGTGTGCGTGTGCTTGAGGGCCTGGCCGTGCGCGCGCCCGCTCCCGCCGCTCTTTGAATCACTCTGCCCCGAAAGGGCGTGCGTGTGTGCGTATGGTGCGTGCGTGTGCGAATGCGTGTCCGCTCTCCCCCTCTCCCCCAGCCCCTCGCGGTCCACCGCGAGTGACCCAGCAGATCCCCTACGGTCGGATCCCTGGACCCTCCATCGCGTGATCTGGCCCGGCCGCGCGCGCTCTCCCGCTCGACTGCCTACGCCGCGCCGCCGCGCACGTGGCCGCAACGCCAAAAGTGTGTGTGTGTTGGTGTTGTGCTTGTGTGTTATGTGTGTTGTGTTGTGTTGTGTTGTGATGTGTTGTGATGTGTTGTGCGTGTTGTGTGTGTGTTGAGTTGTGGTGTGGTGGGTGCGGTGTGTTGTACTGTGTTGTGTTGCGGTGTGTTGGATTGTATTGTGCTGTGTCGTGTTGTGTTATCTGTGTTGGGGGGTTGTGCGGTGTGTGGTTTGTGGTTTGTGGTTTGTGCGTGTGCGTGTGCGTGTGTGCGTGTGCGTGTGCGTGCGCGTGTGCGTGTGCGTGTGCGTATGCGTGTGCGTGTATGTGTGTGTGCGTGTGCGTGTGTTGTGCGCGTGCGTGTGCGTGTGCGCGTGCGTGTGCGTGCGCGTGTGCGGGTGCGGTTGCGTGTGCGTGTGCGTGTGCGTGTGTGTGTGTATGTGTGTGTGCGTGTGTGTGTGTGTGTTTGTGTGTGGGTGTGCGTGTGCGTGTACGTGTGCGTGTGCGTGTGCGTGCGCATGCGCGTGCGCGTGCGCGAGCGCGTGCGCGTGCGCGTGCGTGTGCGCGAGCGCGTGCGCGTGCGCGTGCGCGTGCGCGTGTGTGTGCGCGTGCGCGCGTGCGTGTGGGTGCGTGCGTGCGTGCGTGCGTGCGTGCGTGCGGGTGCGTGCGGGCGTGCGTGTGTGCGTGCGCGCGTGCGTGCGTGTTTGTGTTTGTATGTGTGTGTTGTGTGTCAGTGTGTGTGTGTGTGTGTGTGTTGTGTTGGTTGTGTGTGTGCATGCGTGCGTGCGTGCGTGCGTGCGTGTGTGTTGTCCGAGTGTGTGAGAGAGAGGGAGAACAAAAAAGAGATAGAAGCAAAAAGTGTGTCTGTGTGCGTGCGTGCGTGCGAGTGTGTCTTTACCCCGCTCACTTGCAGGGCCAGCACGCAGCCTGCGTAGGACCTCGCTGTGTTGCCATGCGTCGCGCTGAAGAGCTTCGGTGGACACACGTGGGCGCCGGCACGCTTCCTGAGTGTCATCGATTGACGTCGCATCGTGCGTTTGGGCTTGCGCGCGTAGTCCCCATCTCCCCAGCCAGGGTCCATATACCCGATCGAGTCAATGTGACATCGATTTCGGCCAGCCCGACCCGATTGTCGAGCGACCCGGTGGGTGCGGCCCGACGCTTGCATGGCGCTGGTGTTCATCCTGCCCCGGCCGATCCGCTCCGATTTCGACTCCGTGCCGATGCGGCCCGATTCGACGCAGATTCCGCTTCGCTCCAATTTTTCCCGCTTCGACGTCGGTTGCTCGTGGGGATCGTTCAAACTTGTAGAGGAGGAGGCGAAGGAGAAGGAGGAGTAGAGGAGGAGGAGGAGGAGGAGGAGGAGGCGGATGAGGAGGAGGAGCAGTTGCCCCGGCGAGGTGGTGCTGGTCCACATCGGCGGCATCATCGCGCCCTTCGCCTCGGAGCTCCGAGACATTGCGCACGAGCACGGGGCCGCGCTCGTGGAGGACGCCCCCTCCCCGAGTTTCTGTTGCGGCAGGGGTGCGCTGTGTGTCGACGCGGCGGCGACCTTGGCGCGGGCGTGCAAGACCTAACGCCGCGAGTGCCCGGGGGCCCCCAAACGGTGTGGTGGTGACCATGCTGTGTGGTGAGTCAGGGGGCATCTGGGGCGACCGGTTACGTCGGGCATGTCTCTCCACAGGAGGAATGTTCAAAAACAGTGGAAAAAATAGTCAGGGGACGATGGTTTCATAATCTATTGACTATTTTGAGTTTTTGCTGGCTACTTGTAATTGTTCGTGCAAAATTCGCCTGTAGGATGACATGCCCGACCTAGGGCGACCGCGCAGTTTTGGGGCTTCTCCGAGGACGTTTCGAGCGGTTGGGGCCTCCGAGGTCCCAAAACCGTGCGGTGACGGACCGTGCGGTGAGGCTTTTGATGACTCCGAGGTCACCGCACGGTCTGACACCGCACAGCCTCGGGAAACACAAGCCAGTTGCGCAGAACCGGCCGACATCGAACGATCTGGGCTGCCGGGAAGCCGCAGTCGCTCTCAAGGTTGAGCAATCCGCGCGGTGTCAGAAACTAGCGCCCAGGTCAGCCCGTCACGGTTTGAACGATCCGCGCGGTGTCGGACACAAACGCCCGGGTCGTCGCGGCACGAATCTGCCGCTCGGTTGCGCAAGGCGTGGCCTGTTATGGTTCGTGTTCTTTTCCAGGGTTTCGCACGGCTGCGCTCCCTTCCGTGGTGTCGCTTCTCCCCGCCTGTCTCTCGCACCCCGGGGCCCCGGGGAGTGCCGCGGCGGAGTGGAGACTCTGCGCTCGCGCCGTCGCTCTCCCGGAGTGCCTGGCACGCTCGGCAGCGCCTCGCCTCTGCCGTCGGATCGTGGACGTGCGACGGTGCTCGGCAGCATTCCCCTGGGGCTGCAGGACAGGGCCTCCGCGGGAAGGGGGAGGAGGAGGAGGAGGAGGAGGAGGAGGAGGAGGAGGAGGAGGAGGAGGAGGAGGAGGAAAAGGAGGAGGAGGAGAGGAGGAGGAGGAGGAGGAGGAGGAGGAGGAGGAGGAGGAAGAGGAGGAGGAGGAGGAGTAGGAGAGGATAAGAGGAGCGGAGGCGGAGGCGGAGGGGGGAGGAGGAGAGAGGAGGAGGAGGGAGGAGGAGGAGGAAAGAGGAGGGGAGCGGTGCCAGAGGTGTCGTTGGACGGTGCTCCCAGGAGTTCGGGGAGCCCCCGTCGCCTCTTTGAGCTCTCCTCCTCCTCCTCCTCCTCCTCCTCCTCCCCTCCCCTCCTCTCTCTCCACCCCCTCCTCCTCCTCCTTCCTCACCTCCTCCTCCTCCTCCTCCTCCTCCTCCTCCTTCTCCGTCCTCCTTCGTCCTCCTCCTCCTCCTCCTCCTCCTCCTCCTCCTCCTCCTCCTCCTCCTCCTCCTCCTCCGCCCCCTCCCCCTTGGGCTGGTGCCACCCCTGGCAGCCTCTGAAGCAGGGGGGGGGGAGGAGCGCAGGCTCCTTGGGTCGGCGGTGGAACTCCGCGGCGGCGTCTCCTGCGCCGCCCCGTGCGCTCTGCGCGAGGGCGGGAGGGGGGGTCCAGCGCCGATCCGACACAGAAGGGGTGACCTCGGACAACTTTATATACGCGTGCAGGCCGTTCTTCTGAGTTGCCGTCGGTGGGATCGTCGGGGCTTGCTTCCGGAGGTGCAGCGCACGGGCCGGTTCGGCCATGCGCAGGCCCTCAGCCGCTGGTGCTCGAGCGCAGGCCCGCCTGTCTCTCTCGGAAGAGGGCGGCGCGCCCCCCCCGTGGCCGTCGGCGGAGCGCCCAGGGAGGAAGGCAGAGGGGGCGGGCCTTCGCAGCGGGCTCACAAGGCAACCGGCCTTGAAGTCGGGCCTGTCCCTCTCCAGGAGGAATAGATCCCAAAATAGGTACAAAAATCAGTCGGGGGACGATGTTTCGACTGCTTTTAAACCGTGTTTGAGCATTTGGGAGGCATTTTTGGGGTGTGTTTGATTTTCCAACCAGAGTCCACCTGTAGATGCCCGACCCAAAACTAGCCTTCTGTCAATGGGCGGGACAAGTCACCCGGACTGGACGATTAGCGTTTGCGAAGCGGCCCTGGGCGTCCGTTGAGCAGCCCTGCCCTGTTTGATTCCTGCTTTGCGCGCGTTTGCTGAACGACTTTGCGTGTGGGGGCGGGCCCTTCTCAGCAGGCGCACGAGGCAACCAGCCTTCTTCTGCTGAGCCCTCAGGCTCATGATGCTCCAACCTGCTGTAGCCTTGATCGCCAGGGGGAATTTCGAGCACCAGGAGAGTACCGGAACTCGGAACTCGAGGGTTTTCACGTGCTGGGCCTTGGGAGACACTCGGTCGAGACTGTCTCGACACTGTTTCGACACTGTTTTGACACTTCCCAAGGTGCTCGAAATTATTCTTGGAATGCAGTCCTTAAGTATGATGGGGGCAACTTAACCTCAGGCCCTCTCTCTGGAGCCACAGGGGAGGGCTCCTCAGAAGACTGTGGAGGGCCTCCGAGCAGCCCCGCCGCCGTCTGAGAGGGCCTGCGGCCTTTGCCCCCCCCCCCCCCCCCCTCCCCGCCTCCCCCCCCCTCGCCTCCACCCCCCTACCTGGAGGCCTCCTAGATGGGGTCGGAGCAGATGGGGTCGGAGGATCGGGCCGCAACGCCGATACATCGGCGATGCATCGGTGATGCACCGGCGCTGCGTCGTCCACGCGGGCGATGCATCGGGGACGCCCGCGTGAAGCAGATCGGGCTCCACCTCGAGCCGCAGCGGCGATGCCTCGGCGATGCAGTGCCATCCTCCGACCCCGTCTACTCGGACCCCATACCTAGGAGGCCTAGACTCAGCCACGCGCAGAGGGGGTGGTGGGGAGAGGAGGGAGGGCTTCTTAGAAGCACCCCTGCTTCTTAGAAGGCGCGGGCCTCATCTGTAGATGTAAGGCCGGCGCCTTCTGAGAAGCAGCCTGCTCCGAAGAAGCCCCCCCCCACCCCTTGTGCGCGCCGCCAACAGATACAGTGCCGTTTTTAATACATGCTCCGCGTGCGGATCATGCATCTAAAAGTGCAGGGATTCAGTATTGAAAACGACGATGAGCTCATGCACAAATTCATCCATAGGTTAGTCATGTATTACAAATCCGATTTTAAAAACATCCCATGTCTTAAAAACTGCCCTGTATCTAGGAGGCCTAGACTCCCGCGTGCCACTGCGGCAGGCGCCATGGCCGGGCCGCCGGTGAAGAGGGCCCGCTCCGGGGCCGCGGGGCCGGCGGCGCCGCCCGACCGCGCGGCGCGGCCGCCGCCGCGCCCCGCGGGGCCTCCCGCGCGGCTCCGGCTGCGGCGGCGCCCGGCGGGGCGCGCCGCGGAGGCGCCGCGCGAGGGGCGCGTGCGGCTGCAGGACCTCCCGCCGATCCTCCTCCTCCTCCTCCTCCTCCTCCTCCTCCTCCTCCTCCTCCTCCTCATCCACCCTCCACCCTCCTCCACCTCCTCCTCCTCCTCCTCCTCCTTCTCCTCCTCCTCCTCCTCCTCCTCCAGGGGGCCGCAGCTCGGTGAGGAGGGGCCGCACAGGCACCAGCTTCCCAGACGTGATCGCGTCGTATAGAAGAATCAGGACGGGTTTTTCTTTCTTGCCAATTTCGGCCTCGGGCGGCCCTCGCCGGGCCTCGGGGCCGTCAAAAAACGATTCGGGGTGAAAAACCGGTCCCGGGGAGGGGGGCGGGATTTCCAGCGACAAACATCAGGACGTCGCATGTCTGGCTTTCTGAGGTGAGCCTCGTGGCATCGATCCCTATCCCCTATCCTCACTGGCATGGTCTTGGCCTCGCTGGCCGACTGTGTCCGCCTTGTGCGCGGGGCTTCGCGGGCTGGTGGGGCTGAAATACCGTAGCCCAGTGGGGATGCGGATCGGTTAGACAGTGCAGAGGAGGTCCGCGTGGATTTCTTGGATCGGCGCTGGACCCTCCTGACGGCGCCTGCAGCGCCGCCCCCGCGCCAGTGAGTGGGGGGTCAAGCGCCGATCCAAGAGATCTGCGCGGACCTCTGAAAGCCTAACTATTTTATATATCGAAAACGCCTACGGCGAATCACCGCCGCCCCTTCTGCGTTTTTGGAAGCGCATATGTGGGCGAAGGTTGGGCTAGTGCTATCAGACCTTGTGTTCCCCCAGCTGTCGTTCAAACCTTTTCAGGGAACGGGTGAAGAAGAGGAGAATGAGGAGAATGAGGAAAAGAGAGTAGGAGGAGGAGAAAGAGGAAGGCGGAGGAGAAGAAGGAGGACGCCTCTTGGAAGCCTCTTGGGGCAATCTTGAGGTCTCCTGGGAGCTTCCTGGGTGCGTCTTGGAGGCCTCTAGGGGGCCTCCTTGGGCCTCCTGGGAGCCTTTGGGGGCTTGTTCGGGGCCGCTTTGGTCGTCTTCGGGCGTTCCTTGCCCGTCTGACGCCGTCGGAAGCTGCCTTTGATGCCTCTCTTTACCGACTTGGGGCCATCTTGTGGTGCTTCAGGGCCGTCTTGGGCGTCTTTGGGCCCTCTTGGGGCCGTCTTGGGGGCCTCTCGGCCGTCTTGGAGGGCATATTGGGGGCCTCTTGGGCGATCTTGGAACGATCTTGGGGGGCTCCTGGGCCGTCTCGGGCCGTCGGAACCGAAAAGAAGCAAATGCCAAGATATTTCAACAACATATGGGAGATCAATGATTTTAGCCTCTTCGAGCTCTCCTGGAGGACCTCTTGGATGCTTTTTGTGCATTCTTAGAGGCCCTTCGGGGGCCTCTTGGGCCGTCTGAGGCCTTTTTGGATGTTTATTGGGCGGACTTGGAGGCATCTTGGACCCTCTTGGGCCGTCTTGGAGGCCATCTTGGATCATCTTCGGCGAACTCGGAGGCCCTCTTGGCACTGTCTTGGAGGCTTCTTGGGCCGTGATGGATCATCTTGGAGGCCTTTGGAGACATCTTGAGGCGATCTTGGGGGCCTCCTGGTCCGTCTTGGGCAGTCGGAAGGCCGAACAGAAGCAAATGCCAAACTCCTTCAAACATCTAAAGGAACAGACATGATGTTGGCCTCTTAGGGCCCTCCTGGAGGACCTCTTCGAAGGCACATGGGGCGTCTTGGAAACCTCTTGGAGCCATCTTGGGCCGTCTGGGTGGCTTATTGGGCGGACGTGGAGGCATCTGGGACCCTCGTGGGCCGTCTTGGAGGCCATCTTGGATCATCTTTGGCAAAGCTTGGGGGCCGTCTTGAGCCATCTCAGCCGTCTTGGAGGCCATCGAGGCCGTCTTGGTGACGTTGGTTGCGCAGCGGCGAGGCCTTCTGGGTGACAGGCGGCATGGACCGAAGCTACAAGGGGAGTTCTTGTGGAAAAGAGCCGTAATTAGGATTTTGCACGCGAGGCACCCCTGTGATAAATCAACAGGGGGCGTCGGATCCAGTGGCCTTCGGTCCATCCTGCCTCCGGGCCTGGGTTGTGGGTGGGAAGCTTATTGGATGTTCGTTGGGATCTCGTGGGAGGCCTCTCTCGGGGGCCTATTGGAGGCAGTTTGTGGGCCTCGTGCGGGCCGTTTTGAGGCCTCTTGGGGCCTCTTTGATGCCTCTTGGAGGCCTCTTGGGGCCTCTTGGGGGCATCTTGGGGGCCTCTTGAGGGCCTCCTGGGGCCTCCTGGGCGCCTCTTGGGGCCTCCTGGGGGCCCCTTGAGGCGGAAGGCTCGGATTTTTCGATTCATGTTCCCTCCCTTGGGTCTCTTCGGGGGCCCTCTTGATCCGTCTTGGGCGCCTCTTGGGGCGTCTTGGGGCGTTTTGGGGCACTCTTAGGCCGTCTTGGGGCCCTCTTGGAAGCCTCTCGGGCCGCTTTGGGGTGGTCTTAGGGGCCTCTTGGGCTGTTTTGGGGCGTCGGAAAGCCGAAAAGGCGAGAACGCCCAAATTCGTCAAATGCCTACGAACAATCAATGATGTTCGCCTCTTGGGGCCCTCTTGGGAGGCCTCTTGGTGCGTCTTGGAGGCCCCATTGGGCCATCTTGAGGCCATCTTGGGCGTCTTGGAACGACCTTCCGGTGACTCGGGGCCCACTTGGACCGTCTCAGAGGCCTCGTGGGGCCCTCTTGGCCCGTCTTCAGGCCCTCGTAGGCCTGAACAAGTAACGCGGGAAGGCGCGACAGGTCCCAAGGACCACGCTGGGAGTCCCGCGAAATCACGGGATGTCGGGTCCGGGCCCCTCAAAGATTCCTCAGGACTGAGGGCTGAGGCTCCAGGGAGCAGGCAAAGGACCTGAGGACACGCCCACTCCGAGCCCAGAGGCACGGTGGCGGTCTGTTTTTGCCTGTCTGAGAGTCAGGACCTCCCGCAGGGGGTGCTGCAGCACGTGGCGGACCTCGGCTCCACCTTCATGGGCCGCGTGCAGCTCCAGAGAGCGTGCTCGGCCACCAGGCTGGTGGAGTGGCGGTGGGCCCCGCCCCTGTCCCTGTCGGAGGACTTCAGCGGCCTTGGCTTGGGGGACGTGGGCGCCTGCGCGGTGGCCGAGGCGCTGATGCGCGAGGGGAGCGATGCCGTGGTCCGGCTCCACGTCGGCAACAATGCCATCGGCGACCGTGGGGCGGCCGCACTGGCCAGTGCGCTTGCCAGGAGCCCCGCGTCTGTGCGGCGCGTGTACCTGGAGGAGAACGAGATCGGTCTGTCCGGGGCCAGGGCCATTTTGGGAGCGGCCGCATTTCATGGAATGCTCCAGGAGGTCGACCTGCGCGGCAACCGTTTGAGGGCCGCTGACAAGGAGGAGCTTAGGCGCTCGTACAAGTGGAGGCGGGTTCTGCTCGACTGGGATTTACCCTCGCCCACGTACATGTCCGACACTCAGCCAAACATCGACGCCAGCATGCGCTGCGTCCTCTTCGACTGGCTGATAGACGTCTTTACCAATGCTTTCCACACTCCAGCGCAGGACATGAGGGGAGGACCAGATATGGACACCGCTCCCCCTGACGCGTTCCACCTTGTTGGGTCTCCTGGCAGGCCCTCGTCGCCACGGACGGATTCGCCTCAAATCTAGGCCAGAACGCGCAGAGGGCCACGGAGCAGCCGTATCGGCACCTTCCGATTCCCCCAGGACGGATCTTTCGACGCGTCGGAGATGTTCCAGACGTTCAGCCTCGTGGACAGGTACCTGAGCCGGCGGGCGGTGACGAGGGCGCAGCTCCAGTTGGTCGGAGCCGCTTGCGCCTTCGTGTCGGTGAGGCACGGCGATCTCACAGGCGATCGCGAGCCGCAGGCGCTCGAGAGCGTCAGACGGCTGGTCAGGGTGAGCGCCAGTGCGTTCACTGGCGAAGACCTTCTGAGGACCGCGGGGGACATCAGGGCGGTGCTCGAGCACGACCTGGATCAGCCCACGGTCTATACGCCTGCCTGCGGCAAGCAAGATACGCCACCGCGCCAGCGTAGTAGCAATACGTATTAAGGTTCGTGACGATTGCCGGTTTCTCCCGACAGACTCGGCAGATCCATCTTGGAGCCGTTCGGGAACCATTGTTACGATGCTGTAACGTAGCGCGGCCGCAAATAAGCACTATTTCTGCGTTGCCTCTTCGAGACTTCTTGGGAGCTTCTTTCAGGACTACTGGGGTTTTCTCCGGGGCCTCGCCCGTTTGGGGATTGGGGGCCGTATTCGGCACGATGGTGATACTTTCCGAGCTCTCCCGAAGAGGCTTCGGTGAACCAGCTTTGGCCCCCCAATGCGGACCATGCAGCACGGAGACAGCTAAGCAAAGGCATACGCCGGGAGCTACGCCGACAGAAACGATCGGAGAGAAGAGAACGGATCGGCACGATCTTGGAGCAGTACAAAGGGCTCAAAGCAATCAGAAGTACGAAAACGAGGCAGAAGAGGAACTGATCACACGAATGAAAGATTCCAGCGGGGAGGACAAAATGTCGAGGACCCACATCGCCAACGTATTAGCCGATTTCTAAGAGCAGCTGTACAACTACGGACCCATGTCCGCCGCCACCGAAGTCGCACGACGAAGTGCCGCCTTTCTCAATGGCAGAGCTCACCAAGGCCTTGTCCGAGCTGAAGAACAAGAACGCGCCAGATACCAGAGGACTCAAAGCTGAGATGCTAAAACATGGTTCTGTGGATTCAGACACTCCACAATCCAATCAAACGCTGCACCACCGGCGGAATGGAAGAAGACGGTAATCAAAGTCACACCCAAATCGGGAGACCTACATCACGCAAACAACTACAAGCCGATCTGCACTGCACCATACCGCTCTTATGCAAGCGTTTCAGCCGACTCCTATACAATCGATTGCAGCCTTAGTAGACAAGCGGCAGAGCGATGACCAAGCAGGATTCCGACCGGGACGCTCTACGACTGATCATCTCCTTGTTTTCAACATCGTCGGGGAGAGAACCCGGGAGTGGAACCAATCACTATGGATAGCAGCGCTCGATATTCAAAAGGCGCTTGATTCCCATAGAACACAACAGCCTATGGTCGGCTTTGCTTGAGCAGGGGGGGACACAGGGTACGTCCACACACTACGACGCTTCTACCACGGTCAATCGGCTATAGTGCAGACAGACGTCTCGAGCCGCCCATTCAATTTACTACGAGGCACCAAACAGGGCGACCCACTCAGCTCGTTGCTGTTCAATTCGGTTTTCGAACCCATTTTGGCCCCGTTGGTCGCAAAATGGTGGGACCAACAACTCGGGGCGCAGCTGGGGCACACCCGGACGTCCAACAGGACAAACTTTCGTTTTGCAGACGATGTGCCGTTGACAAAGCAATCGCTACCAGGGCTTGCGGAGATGTTGGGCGATATTATTGGGGCTGCCAAACAGCAAGGTTTTTTGTTACACCCGGAGAAAATAAAGATTATGCCGAATCTCACCCGACGGGTTGGGAGATGCAAAGGTCCAAACGTGGACGTCGGCGGCATAAAAATTGAGATTATACCATTCGCTGGGGCGGCTTTAGCGAGCCAGCACAGACCGAGGTAAACCACCGCATCGAGGCAGCGTGGGCCACTTTCACAGCTATCCGGCAGGAGCTAACAAGCAAACATCACCCATTCAAACACCGACTCAGGTTTTTCCAAAGCACAGTCACCCCCACGGTGCTGTATGATTCAGCCTCGCGGACATTCACACAGCCTCTTAAGCAACAGCTCCGCAAGACTGAAAAGAGAATGCTTCGCATGATCGTGAACACACCGTGGCGGCGGTTACGACGAGATCGACGCATTTCTGGCGCCGGCGCCTCTCTTCTCGAAGCTCCGACGACGATTCACTTACAATCGAATCCAAGCACGGCCGCTGCACATCAATCGAGCACAACCGACGACTACGACATCGACAGCAATCCACCACCACCCGGATCTTCACCAGCAAGCGACGTTGACAGCGACAACGACGCGGACAGAGAGGAGCTTTGGGTCGATTTCATTCGACGGTCGACACATCGTGCTGAATATATCATGTGGTTGCACAGCGTCAAGGATTGGGTGACAGAGCCACGCCGTTTACACTGGAGGCTCGCGGCGCAAGGGGCAGTACACCCCGTCACAAAATGGACGCAAAAGCGGCACAGTGGCACCCCATCCACACGGCAAAGAAAGCAGTTTATCGCAACCGCGGTGGCCGACATAAACGGTGGGATGGCGAAATCCAGACGTTTTTGGGCGAGTATGTGTGTGACGACACCATTCCGGCTCATCAACAGAGAGGACATGGCGATATGAATGGTACCAGTCGGTTCAACATTGCGAAGCAAAGTGGAACATGGCAGAGCATGGAGATCCAATACGTGAATGCGAAGTGAGAGCGCGTGCACATGGTTTTACATCTTCTTCATAGGGGGTACGGCCCGACTCATCCCGCCCTAATGGGCGCGGCCCTACGACAAGTGGGGCCGGATGGTCGCTCGCTCGCTCGCTCGCCCCCGAAGGGTTCTTTGGGCCATCTTGACGCCCTCTTGTGGCGGGATAGGGCCGTTTGGGTGGCGTCTCGGGGATATTTGGAGTTCCCCCAAGGCAATATTAAATCGATAAGCTGCGGACGCAACAAGCATCGAACATCGCCATATTGCATTGTTTTTTTTCCTCGGCTCTCAATGGAGGTCTCTTTGAGCGCATCTTTGGTGCGTG
This sequence comes from Prorocentrum cordatum, assembly GCA_963575745.1. Lineage (NCBI taxonomy): Eukaryota > Dinophyceae > Prorocentrales > Prorocentraceae > Prorocentrum > Prorocentrum cordatum. The sequence continues at coordinate 14,148 of CAUYUJ010018892.1, read as the reverse complement.
AAGGGGGCCCTCGTGGGGTTTACTGAAGACACATCGGGACACACAGGGGCTCGTTCTCACCACCCACCAAACCACCCCAACCCAACCCGAAGGCCTCAATTAGCCCTCCATTTCCAGTTGGGGGGGGTCGGGGAACATTGAAAAAAACACACATGGAACCCGTCCCCCCCCAACCCGAAATTCGAGTCTTCGGGTTGGGTTGGGGTTGTCTGGTAGGTAGTCACGTTCGGCCGTCCTGAGCTGTTTTGGGAGAACATTGCAGCTGTCTTGGGGCGGCTTCGGGGCGTCTTGGGACCACCTCGGGGCCGAGAGAGGGCACCGGAGAGTAAACCTTGCAAGGCGAGGCGTTCTTCCACCAGGTTGTGCTGAGGGGAGGGCGCCGCTCGAAGACTGCAGACCCCACCAGGCATCCAACAGGCATATTCACGTGCCCAAGCGTGCCGATGCCACGGTGGCGGACATGCTCCTAACGCGGTATTTTGTCTGCACCGGCTGGCAGATGCGGGGGCTGCTGCTGTCGGAATATCTCCTCCTCCTCGCGGCGCTCAGCTACCCGGTGCTGTGCTACCCGCCCCAGGTGGTGGTCACAGCGGTGGTGGCGCTCACGCACAGCACGCTCGGAGAGGCCTCGGGCGCCGTCGCCGGTTGGCAGCAGCGGCTGCTGCGCTGCGCGCGTGTGGCGCGGGAGGAGGTCGCGCCCTGTTTGGAGGCGGTGGCGTGGCTGCACGCCTGCGCACGCGAGGTCGCTAGGCGGGGCACGTAGCATCCACATGCACGGCCTCGCAGAGTCCAGACTCGTCGGCCGCGGCCCCACGCATGCCGGGCGGCCTTGCGAGGATGCCACGCGCAGGCCGCATTCATTCTAGGCTTCCTAGATGGGGTCCGAGTAGATGGGGTCCAAGGATCGCTCCGCATCGCCGATGCATCGGCGATGCGGCTCGATGTGGAGCCCGAGTTGCCCCACGCCGTCGTCGCCGATGCATCGCCGACGTCGCCGACGCATCGTCGGTGCATCGCCGATTCATCGGCGATACAGCGGCAATCCAGTGCACTTCTCCGACCCCATCTATTCGGACCCCATCTAGGAGGCTTTTATTCATGGGATCGCGTACAGCGGGCACACGAGATACGAGGTCGGGCTGCCAGAAGGTGCCCGCGGAAAGTTTTTGTTACCCCCGATGGCCCCAGGGACCCGCAAGAGCTCGGAGGCACCTCCGGCCCTTCCCGGAATGACGAAGAGTGTGCCCCAAGACTTCTTGTACAGTGGAGGCCAGTTCACAAGAGGCCTTCCACGAGAAACCCCACCCTTAGACCCCAGGACGCCCATTCATTGTTGGTGTGGGAGCGTCACGCTTCCCATCGCAAAACCATCGAACCCAGGAAACCCAGGGCACTCCAGAGGCAAGCAGGGTGTTTCTTGGCATGGGTCTCCACTGTACCGATCCTGCTTAGCATGCACACGTCGGTCGCGACCGCTTCGGAGTGCCGATCGGCCGCTGCCAATCGCGGCCGGGCATCTCTGGCGTCTGGTGTATCCGTGTGAGGGCGCCTCGGTGTCTGGACCGCGAGGGCACGGATGTGTTGGTGCGTGCGCCGCCCGTGGTGGCAGGGGAGTCCGGCGCTCGAGGGCCACGGGAAGGTCTTGGCGGCCTTCCGGAAGTTCTCGAGGCCCAGTCTGCAGGAGCCGGGCGCTGCGTGGGGGGAAGGGGGATCGATGATTTTTTGTTCGTCAGCGGCGAGGCAGAGGAGCTGCTCCAGCGGGTGGCGATTCGGGGCGACCGGGAGGCGACTTGGCAGGCGTGCCAGAGGGGGGAAGAGGGACTCGGGCGGCCGCGCGGAGGTCCGGAGGAGGGGTCGATAATACAGACACGTAGGGGGGGGGGGGGAGGAAGGCGCACCTCTCGCGCACACTCGCGGCCCTGAGGGGCTCCGCTGCGGCCCCAGAAGGTGCACAAGAGGAGCACGTCTGTTCGCCCCCCCCCCCCCCCCCCGTTTCATCGTCCCTCAGAAGCCGGCGTCGCGCCCAGAGGGGAAGCGAGAGGGGGCGGGCCTTCTCAGAAGGCGGCGGGGCTTCTCAGAAGTCCTCCGGCCTCTTGAGAAGGGTTCTGCGTCTTCGGAGACTGGTTTTTGAATTCAGAAAACTGGGTTTTGAATTCAAGAATAATTGTTTTCAAAATTTAAAGAAATTATTATAAAATTCAAAAATGTGTTTTCGGACAAGGCCTGTGGAGGCTTATCAGAAGGCCCGCGGCCTTCTGGGAGGGTCTGCCCCGTCCTCGATCAATGAGGAGGGAAAGAAACATACAGATACAATGAATCGTCGATTCCCAGGAAAACATGCGAACATATGGGAGTGGGGGGGCAGACGAAAATCCAGAAAATATGGGAAAATATTGGGAATCCTGGCATTTGTGTGTATTTATTTGTTTGTTTGAGGGCCCCTTCAATCAAGTTGAGACATTCAAGCCGGACGAGGAAGTCACCAAGTATTTTGCCAGTACCGGGCTGACGTTGGGTGCCCTGCGGGACTCCTCCGAGCCGAACTAGCTACTGAGCATGTGCAAGGCAACGGGGTCGTTTTCACCGACGCTGGCGGTAAGCTTCCCGCGTAAGGTTCGCGCGGAGGAGCGCCCCGGTCTCCAGCGTGGCCTGCCGCGCCGGCGGCCTGCGCGCAGGCCGCGGCGTGAGGTCGCTGCGCCAACTCGCGTCGCTCATGTACAGTCGGGGCCCTGAAGAAAGAACCTTTTTCGTTGGAGAGGGGCTCCGCGTTCCTTAAGTGTTTCGCAGCTTGCCTTGGATTTTCCTCATGTTTTCGATACGAAATCGAAGTTCAACTTGTGGAAAAAAAGGGGCCTCGTTCCTTATTTAGGGTTCCTTAGGTCAAGGCCCCGACTGTACCAGAAAGTACGGTAGGTCCATGCGGCTACGCCGCGCTGGCGACGCCGGCGAGGGCTCTCAAGGTTGAGATTTCTGGGACGCGGAGGCACCGAGGGGCACGGCACGGTGGCGCCAATGGACCCGACGAAATCCAAGCTAAAACGATCGGGACCGCGATCGATCCGAGGTTGAACGATGATCGCGGGGTCAAAAACCTTGGCGCGCGCCGACGCCGCACGAACCTATCGCACGATGTTCCCCCCCAGGCGCGCCGCCAAGTCCGCCAAGTGAGCGACGCAAAAAAACGGGGTCGTCTTCGCCGACGTTGGCGCGAAAGCTCCCCGCGTACGCTAGCGCGTATGCGCCCTCGTCTCCAATGTGGCCTGCGGCGCTGGCTTCCCGCGCAAGCCACGACGTGAGGCCGCGATGTCGTCTCGCGTAAGGTCCGATTTCTTTTCGTCGCCCGCAGCGAAGCCGCGCCCCGAGGAGGTCGCGGGGCTGCAGCTGGCCCCGCCGAGCTCCGCACTGCTCCCGCTGGCGCGCTGAGAGCGAGGCGCCTCCCCCCCCCCCCTGGCAGTGCCCAGCGGCGCGCGGGCCGCCCCCCGCGCGGGGTTCTGCTGCGGCCGGACGCTCCTCGGCCGCGCGCAGAGCCAGGCCTCCTGGAGGGGGTCGTGGGATCGGGCCGGACGAAAGGGGGGGGGGATTGGGAGGAAAGGGGGGGATTGGGAAAGGGGGATCGAGCTGATTCTCAAACCCCCCCTTTGCTATCCCCCCCTTTCGCCCGGCCCGAGAGGGGAGGGGGTCGGGGGATCGCCGGGGTTCTGTTGCGGCCGGACGCTTCTCGGCCACGCGCAGATCCAGGCCTCCTGGAGGGGGTCGGAGGAGGGGGTCGGGGGCGGACAGAACCCCCAACAGCGACACGTCGATCAGTGAATTGTCCGTTGTCGGCTCTCGAGAGGGCGCCGCGGCCGTGATTTTCCAGGCTTGCGCCCGCCAGGTTTGGGCCTCAGGTTGTTTTCACTAAACTACGTTTTACTAAAGGGAGGTCTGTCCATCCCCGAGAGGGGGTCGGGGGATCGCGGCGCATCGCCGATGCATCGGTGATGCAGCGCGATGCGGAGTCCTACAGTCTCCGTGCCGACATCGACGATGCATCGCCGACGTCGCCGAGGCATCGCCGATGCACTCCGCCGCCGAACGAGGCGGCACCGGTCGCATATTGGGGAGGGCACCTTCCCCGATCCATGGACTTGGCGACCGCGCGCCAGATCCACGGATCGCTAATCCGTGTTTGCGCGCCCCCGACCTCCTGCGTGTGGCCGACATCGGTGCCGGCCACGGCCCCTCTGCGGGGCGCGAATTCGCCCGCGCGAGCCCCTGAATTCAGACCCTCGCGGTGTGGGGCGCACCGCCGTCGTGGTGGCCGGGACGGCGTTTCCGGTTCGGTGGCAAATCATGGGAGCTTGGTATACCCTCGTAATTCCGTCTCTAGCGTCGGTTAGCTTCGGTTAGCGTCTGGGAGTCGATGAGATAGATAGCGCCGATTTAGCGTCGGCTAGCTTCGAGTCGTAGCGTCCATGTAGCGTCCATCAGCCTTGATATCTAGCGTCGACGAGCGCCCATTGGCAAGAGCGGGCCAGATGGTACATGGGAGGCCCCCTGGCCCAAGGTGCCCCCAGCCTTTCGCTCCATTCTGGAGCCCCTAAAGCCCTCTGGGCCTCGTGAGGGGTGCTTTGGAAGCCGTTTGGGCTACCCCGAGAGACCTGGGGGCACCTTGGCCCAGGGGCACCTCTAGCAACACCCGACAGCCACGAGCTGCCGCCGAATCTCCGGGCGGCGAGGCTGCCGATGCCGCTGCCCGTGCGTCGTCGCCGCGGTCGGGCTCGCCTCGGGCGCCGCCGGCGGCCGAGGCCCGCGCCCTGCCCGGCGAGGGGCCCGCGGGCGGTGGGCGCCCCGCGATCGTGCCGCGGGCCCCCCCCCCCCGCGCGGCAGGCTCCCGTCGCGGAGCTGCCGCCGTCGGGCCGCCACCTCGACTTCTCTCCCGAGGTCTCACAGCGGGGGCGCGCAGCTCAAGAAGCCACACACGCCGGTCGTTGAGAGCAGGTATTTCTTTGGATTCCCTGAGATCCCAATCTGCTTCCAGCGCCTTCCGACTTCCAGAATCGGCATGCTTTTGCTGTGTTGTTTTATTATTCTCTGGGAGGGCCTGGGCCCAATCTGCTGTATCCGCCTTCCTGCTGCATGGCTTGACCTACTGCTTCCGACCGACGTGTATGCTTTTCGTCAGGGCATCCTGGGTTTCTTCGCTCCTCACGCTGCGCGGTGACTTCCCGCAGCCGTTGAAGGAGCTGATGCGTCCAGGGTGCTCCAGGTTTCTCCTCAGGTGCACATCGCGCACGGGTTCTCAGGGTTGGGTTTCTTGCGAGGGTTTCTTGCGGCCGCGACCGCACTGTATGACGCCACATGTTCTCTCGTTGCAACGGGGCGTTTTCGCCCAGTTTCGGGACCTGGGACCCTCACGGATCGATGTCCGGGTCAAGACGTGCAGCAGGCAGATATATTGTTTGGGCTCTGGTCGCGGTTTCCCGCGGTGGTGCGTTCTTGTTTGCGTCGTCGGGTCTCGGAGTCCTCGCTGGGCGTGACGAGCCGCAGTCAAGCAGTGCGCTGTGCGACGGCTTGCATGCGGGACGCCTGTGCGATACGTGACAAGCGTGCGCACACAAAAAGCAAGTGACGGCCGCCTCCGGCGCCAGGGCTCGAGAGCATCCAGATAGTGATGGGGATGACTCACTCGACGACTAGTGCAGTGAGATATGGTTGATGGTGGATTGATTTGCAGTGGTGTCCAGGGCGTCGTCTGACAATTCGAGTGACACACCTTGTGGCCGTGCGAGCAGCTAGTGGCATGGGGAATGAGCTCGCCATGAATCACAGCATGTTCCAGCGTTGTAGCAACAAGTGCGCGTGTTCGGCACAGGGGCTCCCGCAGATGAAGAGCCTGACATTCACACCGAACGGTTTCCGAGTCGTCCAATCGGCATCATGTGGTTTCTGCAGCTTGCATCTATTCAAGGGCGCTTACTGGGTGTTGCTGGCAGGGCGCGGAGTCATGGCCAGCACTCTGTGCTCATGCGCTCACCCAGATTGGCGTCCCGCGTCGCGTCCTCACTGCCTCGCTCGGCGACAGCAGCTGGACACTGCGGTCAGAACCAGCAGTACGAAAGGTGCAGTAGTGCGACCAAGCGATTGATAAATTCGAGGGGGTGGTTCACAGCGCCCCACTGGGAAATGGACGATTGAACAGATATATTGTCCCCGCAGTTGCGGATAAGAGTGAGGGGGCGGGCGCGGGGTGAGTCGCAGGTGGGTCGCGGGCGAGTCGCGGGTGGGTCGTGGGGTGGGTCGCGGATGAGTTGTGGGTGGGTCGCGAGTGGGTCGCAGGTGGGTCGCGGGCTGGTCGCGCAGTGGTTCGCGGGTGGGTCGCGAGCGGGTCGCAGGGTTGGTCGCGGGTGAGTCGTCGGTGGGTCGTAGGAAGAGTCGCGGGTGAATCGCGTGCCGAGTCGCGGGCGTTACGACGACAACAAACAACAAGTAACAGCAACAATCCGCACCGCGGGAGCTTTTTTCTGCCACGCACGGAGGACACTGATTGACCGTTCAGCCCTTCATTCTGATTCCTGGTCCGTCGTCGTCGTCGTCGTCGTCGCCTTGGGGTCCGCCAGGCTGCAGCCAGCAACCCAGATGAGTTTGCCCGACGTGTTCCCAACTGTCCTGTGGTGTTGGGTCCTCGTTTTGGAGAGACAGAGGGGTGCATCTGTGCTGCTAGAGTTGTTGACCAGCACCCCCAAGCGTCTATTCCGATTCCGATTCGTCACATTCTTTCCTTCTGCTCTTCGAACGCGTCTACGAGTCCAGTACACCCCTCACACGTTTCGTGTCCCCACAGGGCGCTCCTCCATGCGTACGCACGACCGATTTCGGCAAATACGCACACACCACACGCGTCGTGGCCCCGTAGGGAGCTCCATCGAAGGCCCCACTGGTCCACGTGCGTCCGCCCGACCCATGTCGGCACGCCCTTCACGCGCTTCGTAGCCCGATAAGGAGGTCCACCGAAGGCCCCAGTAGCATAGCCCACGTGCGCCCACAAGTTGAATTTCGGCACACCACTCACACATTTCGTGGCCCCATGGGGAGCTCCACTGGAGGTCCCAGTGGCAGGGTCCACATGCGCTCGCCCGGATCATTTCGGCTCACCCCTCACACGTTCCGTGGCCCCGCAGGGACCTCCACCGAAGGCCCCAGTGCCATGGTCCACATGCGTCCGCCCGACCCATTTCGGCACACCCCTCACAAAGTTTCGTGGCCTCCACGGAAGGCCCCAGAGACAGGATCCACATGCGTCCGCACTCGACCGCCACCAGCACGACCACCACCAGCACGACCACGGGCCAAGCCACCACGACCACCACCACGGCGCCCGTCCATTGGCCCACCCTGCCAGACCTCCAGAGCGACCACCACGCTCTGCAGCATGACCACCACGTCCACTGCCCGGCCACCGCGACCCCGACGTCGACCACCACGCCCGCCCGCGCGATTACCCCGACCGACCCCGCCCTCCGCCCCCCGCTCCGCTTTCCTTCTCCCGTCCGTGCCCCTAGCCGCCGCCCCTGCTTGCATTCCTCCGTGCTAAATGTAACTCAGAGGCGGAGTGCCACGGGGCAAGCCCTCCCAAGATGCTGCGTCCGGCAGGTGTCGCTCCTCGTGGCTAGGGACCCGGGGCCAGAAAGGCAAAGCCCGGGGGTCCCCCATTGAGGGACGTGGACCCATTCGGGTGCCCCCGGGCTTTCTGGGGGATGGAGGAGGGAGGAGGGAGGAGGGGGACACCTCCTGCCCCCCGCATCCTCCCCTCGAGTGCCCAGGACGCCGCCCACGCGCACACCTCCCGACTGGAAGGCCGGGCGCCGCGTCACCGTGCTCTGTCGGGAGCCTTGAGACGGGGGTCAGTTCACACGGGGATTGGCCAAAGCGCCAGATCCTGCAGGATACTGCAGGGTGAGGGGCGCACTGACCCAGGTCAGGGCGCAGGCTCCTGCAGCATCCTGCAGGCCCCTGCAGGCTCATGCAGGATCCTGGAAGCCGATGTCATCCTCGTCCTGGCTTCGTCTTGCAGGGCAGTGGGAGTCCATGTCTCGAACAAAAGTCAAGGCCGAGGTTCTTCATCGTCCCCGTCGTCTCTGGGAGAGCCTCTGGGCCCCGTGGGGGGGGCCGTCGAGAGGAGCAGCGGTCCCTGGGCGAGAGGCCAGTTCACGGGCGCGGGTCGTCGAGAGGTCTGGGGGGGCGGGGGTGGAGGGTTTCTCCGAAGGGCTTAGGCGACCTCCTCCTCCTCCTCCACCTCCTCCTCCTCCTCCTCCTCCTCCTCCTCCCTCCTCCCCTCCTCCTCCTCCTCCTCCTCCTCCTCCTCCTCCTCCTCCTCCTGCTCCTGCTCCTGCTCCTGCTCCGCCTCCTCCTCCTCCTCCTCCTCCTCCCTCCTCCCTCCTCCCTCCTCCCTCCTCCCTCCTCCCTCCCTCCCTCCTCCCTCCTCCTCTCCTCTCTCCTTCCTCCCTCCCTCCTCCCTCCTCCTCCCTCCTCCCTCCTCCCTCCTCCTCCTCCTCCTCCCCCTCCTCCTCCTCCTCCTCCTCCTCCTCCTCCTCCTCCTCCCCCCTCCATCTCCTCCTCCATCTCCTCCTCCATATCATCCTCCATCTCCTCCTCCCTCCTCCTCCTCCTCCTCCTCCTCCTCCTCCTCCTCCTCCTCTCCTCCTCCTCCTCCTCCTCCTCCTCCTCCTCCTCCTCCTCCTCCTCCTCCTCCTCCGCCTCCTCCTCCTCCTCCTCCTCCTCCTCCTCCTGGGGTCGCCTACGGCCCAGGGGGAAACCGTGCAGACGGGGGGGGGGGGCGTATCGAAGAGGCCAGGGCTCGGATGAGGAAAAGGTGCCCGCTTCGCTACCCTTCGCTCGTTAACCCTTTTGGGGCCTCCTCGGAGGCCCTCGTCGCAACAGCTGGATTCGCCTCGACAGTATGGTCAGACCGTACCCGGGGAGAGGTCTGGGGAGTAGCAGCATTGGTTTCCCCAAGGGCGGGCTCCCTCACAGAAGTCGCACCGTTGCGTTGCGTCTTCGGGTGGGGCCGGTCCTGGCCTGCAGCTTGTGTGGCATCTTCTTGCCTACGACGACGCGGGCTCGACACCGGCTCGGCCGTAGGTAGGGAAGGATTCGATGTGGGTTCGGCGCGGGTTCGATGCGGAGGACAGGCAGGGTCCCCTGAAGATGGAGCAGGAGCCACCAAGGGCAGGGGTCTTGGTCTTCGGGCTCCCATGGGGCTCTTGCCGGCCCCCAGGACTTTCGGGAAACGGTTCGGGATGAAACGCAGCCTCGGAAGGGGGCAAAGCCTCGGGGGGCACAAGGATGACACACCGCTCGCAGGCGATCTGCTTCCCCCAATCCCCGAGCTCCAACCGAAAAGTGTGGCCGCTCAGAAGAGGGGGGGGGGGAACTCAGGGATGCTCCAGGGGGGGGGGTATTCGGACGCACACACCCCATCGAGGATGGACGCCCCCCCCCCTATCGTGTGTCCCAGGGCTGGTGCCGCCCAGCACGTCTGGCCCGGTCGAGAACCCTCCATGGTCGGGGATGGGGGCCGCCGCTGCTGGGGCGAGGGTCCACCGGCCTCGCGGCTGCGCCGACCGCCGAGGTCTTGTCGGCTGCTCCCCGGCGCCGCCCCGCGCCACCCCTGGTGCTGCGGACCCTCCTCCTCCCTCCTCCTCCTCCTCCTCCTCCTCCTCCTCCTCCTCCTCCTCCTCCTCCTCCTCCTCCTCCTCCTCCTCCTCCTCCTCCTCCTCCTCCTCTCCTCCTCCTCCTCCTCCCTCCTCCTCCTCCTCCTCCTCCTCCTCCTCTCCTCCTCCTCCTCCTCCTCCCTCCTCCTCCTCCTCCTCCTCCTCCTCCTCTCCTCCTCCTCCTCCTCCCTCCTCCTCCTCCTCCTCCTCCTCCTTCCTCCTCCTCCGCCTTAATTCTGGACGCCCGACATGGGTACGGAAAGAACGGGCACAATTAATGCCCAACAGCCGTTCTTGCTCGTTTTGCACAGGACTCGCTGTCGGTGTCGCCGCGGCCTGTGTACATCTGAACATCTGAGGCAGAGGGCCGCCCGCCCGACAGCGGCCGCTGCTGGTCTGGGACAACATCTGTTGCTGGGCATTGTGCCCATTTTTTCCGTACCCATTTCGGACGTCCCAATCCCCAGCGCCGCCCCGTGCCACCCCTGGTGCTACGGACCATCCTCCTCCTCCTCCTCCTCCTCCTCCTCCTCCTCCTCCTCCTCCTCCTCCTCCTCCTCCTCCTCCTCCTCCTCCTCCTCCTTAATCGCGGCGCACCGCGGCTGCTCAGAGGGAGGGCGGGCTCCTCCAGGGGGGGGGGGCGCGGCGCTCGGCGTGTCCGGCGAGCCGGCCGCTCCAGGGCCCCGCGGCCCCTGCCGCCTCGAACTCGGCCGTGGCGTGCGTGCCGCCGCCGCCGCCGCCGACGACGACGACGACGAGGCCGCCGAGGCCGCCGAGGCCGCCGAGGGCGATGGCCAGCCCAGGACGAGCCTGGCCGGGGTCTGGCCCCATCCACGCTCGGTCGCGACAGAGCGGAGCACGCCCCGGCCCCCAAGCGTTCCGTCGTCGTCCTCCTCCCCTCCTCCTCCTCCTCCTCCCCCCTTCCTCCTCCTGATACAGGGCTTCTCCCCGTCGCACCCCGAGGCCAGTTTTTAGGGTGGGCCGGGCGTTTCGCCTGAGACTTCCTCACCATGTATTACACTGAAGCTTCAAAGTTGGCAACAGTTTCTGAGATGGGTGGCGGGCCGTTTTCAAATTGTGGCTCTCGCCTTAGCGCCGCGCGCATTCGAGTTAAAGAATTACAAGAGTTTCACGGGTTGAGGGCCACCCGCTTGCAAAATGTGGTTCTTGCCATAGCGCCGCGCACATTCATTGCAAAGCATTGCAAAAGTTTCAAGTATTGAAGGCGGTTCTTGTCAAACTGTGGCTCTTGCCTCAGCGCCGTGCACATTCCGTTTACAAGTGTACAAGAGGTTAACGGATTGAGGGCCGCCCGTTTTCAAAATGTGGTATTCGCCTTAGCGCCGCTCACACTCGTTCTAAACATTTGCAAGAGCTTCACGGATTGAGGGCGGTTCTGTTTCAAAATGTGGTTATCACAATTCTGTTCGAAAAAATTGTAAGAGTTTCACGGATTCCCTTGACCAGCGTACCAACAATTTCGTTCTGTAGGGACTCAGGATTCTGAGGGTGCAACAGGTTCGTTGATTGGCGGTGCTGCAGTCCCAGAAGTTGCGTTCTGGCACGATTCAGGATCGTCACGACGCAAGAGTCAGGCTGATCACTGGCGTTGGAATATCGAGAGCAACGTTTTGGCATGTTCCCGGGTCGTTAAACGGTTGTCTTCCAACGAGGCAGTCCCCTCAGTGGACAGTGAACCCTTGTAGGGGCACTCGGAGGAGGGAGCTCGGAGGGAGGGGTTATTCCAACATCGCTGGTGACTCTTGAGTTTACACTGGTCCCCCTCCTCCTCCTCCTCCTCCTCCTCCTCCTCCTCCTCCTCCTCCTCCTCCTCCTCCTCCTCCTCCTCCTCCCCCTCCTCCCCCTCCCCCTTCTCCCCCTCCCCCATCCTTCTCCGAGCTTGTCCCAGCCTCCAGTCCCACGGAGCAGAGCGGCACGCCATCAGCTTGCGAGGCACAGCGTGTCCCGGGAGCCGCCGCCGCGCCACGCCGGGCAGAGAGGTTCCTCGCCCTGCCAGCCGACGGCGAGTGCGCGTCGAGTGTGCCGGCTGTGCACGCTGACATTCGGTGAGGGTTCTTGCGAGGATCGAGGACCAGGCTGCAATAATGGTGGTTCGGTGTTTGAGGGCCGAGGCTCGAGGTTCAAGGGCCGAGGCTCGATGCTCGATCGAGGTTCGAGGATCAAGGTGCCGTGATCGAGGTCCGAGGAACCAGGTTCGAGGTCTCGAGGTTCGAGGATCGTTGTTCGAGTACCGAGCTTCGATGACGGAGGTTCGAGCGTCGGGGTGCTAGGATCGAGGTCTGAGGGTCGAGGATCCAGAATTGGAGTGTCAGGATCGAGGTGTTGCGATCGAGGTTTGGAGATCGAGATTCGAGCGTCGAGGTTCAATGAGCGCTTGTTATTAGAATTTGTCGCTACATTTCCTGGCTTCCAGGAGGGCTTCCAGTGGCGTCCGCATGGGGACCAATGGAGGCCTCTGGGGACCTCCACATACCTCAAGAGGTTTCAACGTCCGAGTTGAATTCTGACGCCAGGGGATGTGGAGGAGACAACCTTCTCCAAATACTCCTCAAGAGGATGTTTGGCCCATGGCATAGCCTCCTTCCTCCTGTTGCTGCCAAGGCGTCGGCTGGGCTGGCAGCATCGGTGACATCGCCGCCTTCTCGTTCTTCCCAACCAAGGCCGTTGCTCCGCCTGAGTTTACTGCACCAGTTGGCTATTGCTCCCGTCCTGCTTATTCCACAGCCCAAGCCTGCAATCACAGACGAGCGCGCATGCAAATTACGCGGGGGGCGTCGAGGAGCGTGTAATTGGTGGTGGGGTACTCGGGCCCCCCACTGGAGCCTGCTCGATGTGTCTGCTTTTGTCTTTCTCTTGCGTCTGCATGCCAATCCCCTAACGCCTCTTGCTCCTGCATGCGCGTTTCAAGCATCGCTTCGCATGACCTGGCAGTCGTGTCCTAGCGGCGAGACGTGCCATTCTTGAACATGCCCCCGAGCTCGCAGCGCAGCAATCCTCATGCAAAGTCGGGCGCCCGGTAGCGGGGGGTCTAAGGTTGCAGGCAAGGTCGATGGGCCCGCGGCCCATCGACCTTGCCTCTGTGGGCCCATCTGGTGGTGGAAAGGTGCGCGTTGCTCCGCCCCCGTTAACTCCCCTGCCAGTACAGACGCCCGATCTTTATACGTACACAGACTGCGTGCCAGCGCATGCCACTGCTCTGTCCGAGCCCGAGGCGGGGGGGGGTTGGCGCCGCGCTCGCCGCAGTGGCACCGCCGCCGCCCGGGCTGTCCACGCCGTCGGGCTCCTGCACCGGCATCGGTTTGACGCAGGGACGGCACTGTGTACGTTGTACTCTTCGGGTGTTGATAGATACCCCGCCCTGCCAGGTGGATTAGCGGGTTGCCAGTTTTCGGCCCAGGAGAGGTTGTTGTGGCCGCATGGTTTGCGCGATGCTTCCCAGCAGCTGTGCCTCGGCCAGAGCGCTCCTGCTTCCCAACAGCTGCGCCTCGGCGAGAGCGTTCCCAGGAGGAGGAGGAGGAGGAGGAGGAGGAGGAGGAGGAGGAGGAGGAGAACGAGGAGGAAAACGAGGAGGAGAACGAGGAGAGAACGAGGAGGACGAGGAGGAGAAACGAGGAAACGAGGAGAACGAGGAGAACGAGAGAGGAGGGAGGAGGAGGAGGAAGAGGAGGAAGGGGAGGAGGAGGAGGAGGAGGAGGAGGAGGAGGAGGAGGAGGAGGGGGAGGATAGGAAGGAGACCCGAAACTTCTGGCCGGCTACACGTACTCCAGAGTGACACTTCGCCGAAGTGCCTTGTGCTGCGCGGCGTTCGGGGGGGCGCGCCGAACACAGGCACGCGGGCCGCTACTGCCGCATCCCACGCAATGATCGGCAAGGCGCGCACCATGGTCCACTCCTCCTCCTCCTCCTCCTCCTCCTACGCTCCTCCTCCTCCCCTCCTCTTCCTCCTCCTTGCCTCCTCCCTGTCCGCCTCCCTCCCCTCCTCCTACCTCCTCCTCCGCCTGTCCTCCTCCTCCTCCTCCTCCCCCTCCCTCCCTCCCTCCATCCCTCCTCCCTCCTCCCTCCCTCCCTCCTCCCTCCTCCCCTCCTCCCTCCTTCCCTCCTACCCCTCCCTCCCTCCCTCCGTCCCTCCTACTCCCTCCTCCCTCCTCCTCCTCCTTCCTCCCTCCCCACCCCCCCCCCCCCCCCCCGGGGGGGGGGGGGGGCACTCCTCCTCCTCGCCTCCCATCCCTCCTCCTCCTCCCTCGTCCTCCTCCCCCTCCGCCTCCTGCTCTTCCGAACATTCTCCTTCACCTCATCCTCCCTCCCCCCTCCTTCCCTCCCTCCTTCCCTCCTCCCTCCCTCCTCCCTCCTGATCCCTTCTCTCTCCCTCCTCCCTTCCTCCTCCTCTCACTCCTCCTGCTCCTGCTCGCCCTCCTGCTCCTGGTTCCCCTCCTCC
>CAUYUJ010018891.1:182022-192883 GCA_963575745.1 Prorocentrum cordatum | reverse complement strand
TTTTTTGCACAGGATTCGCGGCCTGGGTCCATGACAGAGCATCGCGAGTGCACCGCGCGATGACGTGAAATCGCTGGATTTGACCGAAATCTTAAGATTCCTATGGTTTTCCTATGATTTCAGCAAGAGAGCCCGGGCGGGAAATTTGTACAATGTTTGTGAAAAAGCATTGGGTTTTTGATGTTTTTATGTTGACATGCTTGCAAACACACGGTGTTCGGTAGGATTCTGACATGAACGCGCGCGTGTGCTCTTTGTTGTATTTTTTGCAATGGATTATCGCCGTGGACGACAGGACGTCCATGTCGAGAGGAAAAAATAAAAAAATGTTGATGTTGTATTGTTTTTTACAGGTTAGGATGGGACCACCCGGATGCGGCCCCTATCGGCCGGCGTGAGGGGGAGTAGGAGTATATTCTAATAAGGAATAAGGATAGGAGTAAGCGTAAGGTAAGAGTAAGAGTATGAGTAGTGGTATTTGTTGGTTTGTAGTAGTTGTAGGTGTAGTAGTAGTGTAAGTTGTAGTAATACTTACCTACTACTTTACTACGACGCGACGAACTTACTACTACTACTACTACTACTACTACTACTACTACTACTACGACTACTACTACTACTACTACTACTACTACTACTACTACTACTACTACTACTACTACTACTACTACTACTACTACTCGTAGTTGTAGTAGTAGTAGTTTGTGGTGACGCCGAATATGGGGCGGCGGGCTCTACTGCATCGGCTCTAGAGCGAGAGCAAGGGGCCGGAGTGGGAAACTGACACCTGCTTCGGGGGTGCCAAAGACGTGTGGTGACGGACCGCGCGGTGACCTGAGAATCCCCAACGACCTCACCGCGCGGTCCGTCATTTCACGGTATGGGAGCCGCGGAAGCCAAAGTCGCCCAAAACGTCCTCGGAGAACGATCCGGGCCCAAAAAACGTGCGGTGACCCCGAATCCCCACTGACTCACCACGCGGCGTGGTCACCACACCGTTTGGGGCCCCCGACTACGGCAGGTTCGTGTCGTGACGACCCTGGGGTTGGTTTCTGACACCACTTGGATCGCTCAACCTTTAACGATCGGCCGCCTCTCGATTGCACGATCGTTCCGTTTTCGCCGATTCTGGGCCACTGGCGGCGTTCCGCCTTGAATGCCCGCGGCGGGATCGCCGCCGCGCCGGCACGACACGAACCTGCCGCGTCCGCTCTGTGACGAGACCTCCCCCCCTGACTTGGGGGCCCCAAAACCATGCGGTGACAGCCCGTGCGGTGACCTTGAAATCCCAGAGAGGAGGAGGAGGAGGAGGAGGAGGAGGAGGAGGAGGAGGAGGAGGAGGAGGAGGAGGACGAGAAGGAGGAGCAGGAGAAGGAGAAGGAGGAGGAGGAGGAGGAACTGACGTTCGGGGCCCCTGGAGAGGCCCCCGCTCGCCCGAGAGGTCCTCAGGGAGCGACCTGCTGCTCCCCAGAGCCGCGCACAGCCAGCCCGAAGCCCCACTGCCCCCCCCAGAGATCCGACGTCTGGCTGTTGTTCAGCACGGAGCCCCCGAACTTAGTGGGCCCTGGAAACGACAGGCCCGTTTTTGTTACTGGTTCCGTTTTGCTGTTTTTGTTGCCGGTTCCGACGCCATTGTTGTACCGGTTCCGTCGCCGTTTTGTGACCAGTTCCGGCTCTGGTTCCAATCCTGGAGCCGTTTTTTTTGCCGTTTCCGGTCGCCGTTGTTTTGCCGTTTCCGTTTTCAAGGGACATTTTTGGGGAAACGGTGAAAAAACAGCCCTGCCGTTTCCGGGGCCCACAAAGCCCCCGAAGTCCCGACGCTTTCCCAGGGGCTGGCTTTTCGTCCCGAGTCGTCTGTGCTGCCGCAGCCCAGCGAGGGCCCCCAGAGGCCGGTCGGCTACACGCAAGAGTGACCCTGGGTAAGAGTGACCTTTGGTGCGCGGCTTTTTGGGGGCCGCGGGGGGACCAAACACAGGCGCGCAAGGCGCTACTATCGCATCGCGTTCGGCGATTGGGGGGCCCCACTGGGCCCGCACCAAAGGTCACTCCAGCGAAAGGTCACTCTCACGTGTAGTCGAGGCCGGAGACGACGAGGGAAGTCCGCCCCGGGCCTCTCGATGCGACGGCGGAGGCCCGGGCTCACCACGAGGCGTGGCCGCCGCACCGCTCGGGGATCGCCGGCCACAGCCGACCCGCATCACAAGGGCGCACGATAAGATAAGGATTAGGGGGAAAACAAACCGACCTCGCTTTTGACCACCCTCGCTTCCAAGAGATACCAAACGATGCCAAACTGCAGCCTGTACTGGTCAGGCCGCTTGACGAGGAGGCGCGTGGTGTGGCTTGGTTTTGTCTGGAAGCGAAAGCGGGGTAGGTAATTCACGCTCTGAAGGATGCAGGGGCATCAGAAGGCCACTGCGGAGCTTTCCGAGCGGGGCGCGGCCAGCAAAAGTGGCCAAGGCAAGGATGCAAGGGTACATTTCTAGAAGAAGGAAAGACCACACAAACATAATCTTTTGGCGCTCCGCGCGGGTTTCTTGGATTCACGCTGGACCCCCCTCCCTGGCGCGCGGAGCGCGCCAAGGGCGCCGCCGGGGGGCCCAGGCGCGGGTTCCAAAAATCCACGCGGAACGCAAAAAGTTTATGCTCATGTGTTTTTTTCTTCTTCGACCTTAGGAAGGTTGCCCATCCCTATCATTCGGTCGGGAATGTCCCCCTACAGGCGGGTTTTGGGCGAAACATGTGAAAATACCCCCAAAAAATAAACCTACATACATAAAATAATCCAAAAAATCGTCCCCGGACTATTTTGTTTACTATGCTTGAATATTCCCCCTGTAAGGGGGACAGGCCCGACTGAACCCCAGCACGCGGCTTGACTGTGTCGCAGTGCGCCCCGCGCGCCCCCCAGAGTCGGCGGTGGACAAGCCTCCCTTTCTTAAACTTCCCTCTAGTGAAGACGGCCCGGGGCCGAAACCGACGGCCCCGCGAAAAGGACGGCCGCGACGCCCCCTCGCGAGCCGACAGCGGCCAATTCGCTGATCGGCGTGTCGGGGTATGGGAGCTCTGTCCACCCCCGGCGGAGGCGCGGGCAGCGTGGCCAGGCGGCGGGCCTCGAGGACGGGGGCGCTCTTCGGCCGCCCCCCCCCTCGCTTAAGGGAGCCCAAGGGGGACCCGAAGACCAGGGTGAAGACGGCCGCTGCGGAACCCTCGCAGCGCCAAGTTTCGGTAGGGAGCCCCGGGGGGGCCCGGGGAGCCCGAAGACGGGGGCGAAGACGGCCGCTGCAGAACCCCCTCGCTTGGGAGCCCCGGGGGGCCCGAAGACCGGGGCGAAGACGGCCGCTGCGGAACACTCGCAGCGCCAAGAGTCGATAGGGGGCCGCATGCGAGCCCGACCCCCATGTCCCCCACGATTTCTGAGGAGGAGGGTGGGGTTCGCTTCCTTCGGGAGCTCCCCAGCGAAGCGAACCCCACCCTCCCCCTCAGAAATCGTGGGGGGTAGGGGTAGGACTCGCATGCGGTCCCCTATTTGAGGAAGAAAAGACTGCAGAAACATGAACTTTCGGCTCCGCGCGGAGCTCTTGCATCTGCGCCGAATCCCCCTCCCTGTCGCGCCGAGCGGGCCTGAGGGGTTCCAAGCGCCGACCCAAGAAATCCGCGCAGATCGTCGAACAGTGCTATTCATGCCGTGCCTTCCTCTTCGAATCAAACCTCAGGGATCGTCGGCGCCGCCGCCGCCCGGTCCTCCCCAGCCCTGCACTTGGCCTCGAGCTCCTGCGCGCCCTGGCGCAGCAGCTCCAGCTGGCCCTCGAGATCCCTGCGGTGCTGGCCGAGCGGCTCCTGGTCGCACGTCGCCGTCGCTGGCTCGTCGCCGTCGCCGCCGCCGACTCGTCGCCGCCGTCGTCCCCCGAGACCCGGGCGTTGCAGAGTCGTCACAGCGGGCGTGCTCGCCCAGATTGCGGGGGCCTGGGACCATCACAGATCGGTGCGGCGCGGAAAATACCGCAGCAAGATGGGGTCCAGGGGTGCGGCCATGATTTTTCTCAATGCTGCCATTCTGTCCCGACGTCTGATCTCAGGGTCATCAGGCGCCGTCGCTGCCGTCGCTATCGTCGTCGTCTCGTAGCCGCCGGTGCCTGCCGGAGCGGCTCCTGGTATACAGACGTTGCGAGCACCGAAGCACCCCCGACGGACAACATACGATCAAACACCGCGCAGTCCGGGGACGCGACGCGCAAGCGCGGCTCCGATTCGACAGCCTCCGCCGCTAGAGCATTCAAGAACCGCGCCAATCGTTCGCCCGCCCGACCTCCCTGCGCCGAGGATCACTCCCGAGAGCGCTCCGACGATTCATCGCGCCTCCGCGGTCTCCGTCTCCGTCGCCGTCGCTGTCGCCGACTCGTCGCCGTCGTCGTCTCCGTCGCCGCGCTTCGCCGACGTCGTCGTCTCGTCGCCGCCGGTGCCTGCCGCAGCGGCTCCTGGTCTCCGCGGTCTCCGTCGTCGTCGTGGCAGCGGCCGTGGTCGTCGTCGTCGTCGTCGTCGTCGTCGCCGTCGTCGCCGCCGTCGCCGCCGTCGTCGTCGTCGGGGACCTCCGGGGACCTCCCCAGGCGTGCGAGGGCGCGGTTGCTCGGGCCGCGGCCCTCGGAGCTCCCAGCGGCCTCCCGAGGGAGGGGCTGCTCGGTGCAGGGCAGATCGTGGACGGGCCCCGGGTCCGGCAGCGGACCCCCGGAGGCCAAAGCCGAGGATGAGGCGCCACGGCCGAGGCGAGGGGCCCGTCGGGTCTCTGGGCCTGGGGGCTCCCGAGGGTGGGGGGAGGGCACTCGCCGAAGAGAGAGAGGAGGGCGGCCAACAGGGCAAGAGACGAAGGGAAAGAGAAGTCTCACCATGCCTCTTCCCGTCCTCTCGTACCTCCTTCTCCCCCCACACTCCGTCCTTCCTACCCCCCACGTTTCTGCTGTTTGTGTTTGCTGCTTGCGTTTGTCAAACACGCTCTGCTGTTTGGCAAAATGCCCCAAAACTGCTGTTTGTGTCCTGCTGTCTGTGTTATGCTGCTTAGCTGCTCTCTGCTGCTTGTGTTCTGCTGCTTGCGCTTGTCAAAAATGCTTTGCCGTGTGCGTTCTGCCTCGGCTCTCATCGGCGACACGCTCTGCTGCTTGTGTGTTGTGGCCAGGGGCACGCGGCCGCGCGCCCAGAAGAGTGCCCACGCCCCGCCAAGTGCGACAGGTCGGCGACGCTCGGCGCCTCCCCGCACACCTGACACGGGCGGGCCTCCGAGGCGCGGCGCAGCCGACCTTCGCCCGAGGCCCGAGACCCTGCTGGACCCCGTGTGCTTCGGACAACCACATCCACAGGAGAAACGTGTGCTTACAGTCAAAACGTGTATTAAGGGTGGCTGGTAAGGACGCAAGACCCTTGGAGGCCGAAGCGGGGACTCTTGGGGCGGCGGGCGACCAGTGAAAACGGCAGAGGACAGGCCGCAGGTGCAAGGACACAAGGGCACCCTAGGTGAAGGCGCGCGTCCTTACTAGGCGCGTTGACTGTAGGACAATTACATCAACAGGAGATATGTCGACCCCTGTCCCAGGCTTCGTGGGGCTTTCGGCTGGACCGGACAATTGGGGCCCAGCCCTGGGATATGCGAGGGGGGGGCGTCCATCCTCGAGAGGGGTGCGTCCGAAGAGCCCCCTTGGGGTGAATCCCAGGGTTTCCTTCCATGCATGAGCGGCTTCCTTTCCTGTCGAAAAGTCGGAGGTTGGGTCGGGAAAAATCGCCTGCGATACAACTTCCAGGTGAGTAGAGGCCTCCGTTATGTGGTCCGCGTAAATGGGGTCGGAGGATCTCGTCGCTTCGGCGATGCACTGGCGAAGTCGGCGTGGAGAGAAGTGGGCCCCATCGCCGATGCATCGCCGATGCACCGGCGACGCGGCACGATCCTCCGACTCCATCTACTCCGACCCCATCTAGAAGGCGTAGATTTCTCTGAGCGGCTTGCTTTTTCGTCGAAACGTCGGGGGCTGGGCGGGGGGGGAGGGGAAATCGCCTGCGATACAAAACTTCCAGGTGTGGGGGAGGAAGGGTCGGCGACTCCCTGACCGGATGCACTCAGAACCGGGTTAGTCGCGCCTTGCAGGACCCTGCAGGATCCTGCACCCAACCCTGGGTCAGTACACCCCTGGCCCTGCAGGATCCTGCAAGATCCGGCGCTCTGACTGTCCTCCTCCTCCTCCTCCCCTCTCCTCTCTTCCTCGCCTCCCTTCCTCCCCTCTCCTCCACCTCCTCTCCTCCACCTCCTCCTCCTCCTACTCCTCCCTCCTCTCCTCCGCATCCTCCTCCTTCTCCGTCTCCCTCCTCTTCCTCCTCCTCCTCCATCCTCTCTCCTCCTCCTCTCCTCTCCTCATCATCATCATCATCATCATCATCATCATTCATCATCATCATCACATTCATCATCATAATCCATCATCAGCATCATCATCATGTCGTCTCACCATCATCATCATCATCAGCATCATCATCATCAGCAGCAGCAGCATCATCATCATCATCATCATCATCATCATCATCATCATCATCATATCATTCATCATCATCATCATCATCATCATCATCATCATCATCATCATCATCATCATCATCATCATCTTCGTCATCATCATCATCATCATCATCATCATCATCATTTTCATCATCATCATCATCATCATCATCATCAGCATCATCATCATCATCATCATCATCATCATCATCATCATCATCCAAAACTCCCGAAGGGGGAACGGCGGCGCCTCCCTGGCCTCAAGCCCACCCCTTGCCGCGAAGGCACCGAGGCGCTCCCGTCGTCCCCAAGGGGAGCCCACAGGTTCGTCCTCCTCCTCCTCCTCCTCCTCCTCCTCCTCCTCCTCCTCCTCCTCCTCCTCCTCCTCCTCCTCCGCCTCCTCCTCGCCCGTCGGCCCCAAGGGGGGCCCACAGGTGCGGCCACTGCGTCCAGGCCTGGCGCGGCCGCCAGCCCCTGCGGTTCTTGCGGGAGGCGGGTCCCGCGGGGTCCCGGTGAGGCCCCCGCGGCGCCCTCGTCGCCCGGGGGCATTTGGGAAATGTGTGGGGCACTGAAACTCCCTATCCGACTCCCGTCTCTGGCCGACTCTGACTAGCCGACTGGCCGACTGGCCGACTGGCCGACTGGCACACGCCTCAAGAACTTTCCTTCTGGAGGGGAGGACGGAAGGAGAATTCGAGGCGGCGGCGGCGGCGATGCGACGACGACGGTGCTTGGGCGGCGGCGTGGCCTCCGTGGTGGCCAGCTGCGCGCTCACAGCGCGCAGGGGCTGGTCGTAGAGGTCCAGGTTCTTCCTCTCGCAGGCGACGAGGAGGAGGAGGAGGAGGAGGAGGAGGAGGAGGAGGAGGAGAAGAAGGTGCAGGAGGAGGAGGAGGAGGAGGAGGAGAACGAGGAGAAGGAGGAGGAGAAGTTGGGAGATAAGGGCTAGTCAGCCCGATTGAGGTGCAAGTGAGCGGAATGAGGCCCGGTTAAGCCCAAGATTGAGCCGCATCACAAAGGATTAAGCCAGATTCAGCGGGATCGGCCAGGGATATTATACAAGCGGCGATTCTGAATTAAACCTCCCAGGAGTTGCAGAGGAGGAAGGAGGAGAACCCAGACATCGAACGTCCCAACGAAAACAGCAAGACGCAGGTTTTCAGCTGATTTCGACCTTCATGGGCCCTAGCCGGGCCCCGGGACGAAAAGCTGGCGGGGGAAGGGTCTGGACTTGCGGGGACCCCGCATTGGCAAAATTAAGACATCGGATCTTCGGGGAGGAGGAGGAGGAGGAGGAGGAGGAGGAGGAGGAGGAGGAGGAGGAGGAGGAGGAGGGAGGAGGAGGAGGAGGAGGAGGAGGGGGGGGAGGAGGAGGAGGAGGGGAGGGGAGGAGGAGGAGGAGGAGGAGGAGGGGGAGGGGAGGGGCGAGGGGGGAGGACGACGAGGAGAAGGAGGACGGCGACGACGAGGAGGAGAGAGAGAGAGAGAGGAGAAAGCGTGGAAACTGTCGGCTTGCGTGACGTCCAGCTTGCCCTCAGGGTCTCGCCGAGGAGCACCCCTTCTTGTGGGCAACGGCATGTGAACCCTACCCCTGCAGGTCGGATTTCTGAAACGCTGGAAGGGTTCCAGAACTCGGGAAAGTCTGCGGCCAGGAGAGATAGATGCGCCAAGAGCAGCGCTGAGTGATGGGCGCTGGACAGCAATGGCCTTGACCCTGACCCGCCCGCACCGCAGCGCGCAGGATGGGCTACGCAGCGCAGCGCTGTCGGCCAGCGAAGGAGAATGCAGGACCTTGCTGCGCAGGCGCGCTGGGCCAGCACCGGCATGACGACTCGGCTACACGCGAGAGAGACCCTGCTGGCAAGAGTGACCCTGGTGCGCGGCTTCAGGGAGCCGCGGGGAGGCCACGTCCAAGCGCGCCGGCCATTGCTGGGGCGACTCTTGTGGGCCCGCTCCAGAGGTCACTCCGGCGAAGGGTCACTGAGTAGACCGTCGCTCTTTGAGTAGGAGATCGACTGCAAATTCGACTTGCCCCAAAACTGTGCTTCGCAGAATCTGCACAAATATGCAAAATGTTCGCAGACCTACGAAAATCCTGTTTATCTTGCTTGATTTGGCGAACACTTCCACTTTACGGTAAATTAATCATGTAGGTGAACGTTTTCTTATTCGGTGTCTCGACATTCGGCGGAAGGGGGGAGGGTGGGGGATCTGGCTCTGGACCTCTGCTGAATGCGACTGTTTGCAGCAGTGCGTCCCATGAGCAAAGCAGCGCACGCAGCTGGTTCTCCTGGCGCCTCCCGGATCGCCGGAGGAACCCCCGAGCATCCAGGAGAGCGCCGAGCGGCGGGGCCGAAACCGGCCGCATGCCACAGATTAAATGACACCCCTTTCCCAAAAAGGGGCCCGAAGAAGCTGGTAACACGTCGCCCTGGTCGACGTCGACGCCGACGTCGTCGACGTCGGCGGCGGCGGCGGCGACGGCCACGACGGCCACGACGGCGGGCGATCGCGACGACCACGACGGCGGGCGATCGCGACGACGACGACGACGACAACGACGACAACGACGACGACGACGCGACGACGACGACGACGACGACGACGACGACGACGACGCCGCGACGAGGGAGGGGGAAGAGGATGCAGCGGAGGAGAATTCGAGGGTCGAAGCGGTGCGGTGACGGCCCGTGCGGTGGCCTCGAAATCCCCTAAGGCCTCACCGCACGGCCCGTCACCGCACGGCCTGGGGGCCTCGGAGGCCCCAGTCGCCCAAGGCGTCCTCGGAGAGCGGCTGTCACCCCGAATCCCGAATCCCCACACGCTCACCGCACGGTGTTGTCACCCCACCGCCTGGGGGCCCCCGAAGGACGCAGGGAAGACGAGGATCCAGGATCGAGGATCGACAGTTTTGAGCGCTGCTGGCCCTCCTTTGGGCATCTTGAGAGCATCCTGGGACGGTCCCCCCGGAGGAGAGAAGCCCGCCAGCGGCGGCTCGTCCTGTTCTTGGCCAGGGCCAGCTCCGTCTTCGCGATGGCCTCCTCCGTCTCCGCCTTCTGCGCCTGCCGCAGAAGGAGAGAGCGAGAGAGAAGGAGGGAGCGAGAGAGCGAGAGAGAAGGAGGAGGAAGAGGAGGAGGAGGAGGAGGAGGAGAAGGAGGAGGAGGAGGAGGAGGGAGGAGGGAGGAGGAGGAGGAGGAGCAGGAGGAGGAGGGGGAGGAGGGGGAAGAAGAGAGAGTGTTAAAGAGACAGCTGCCCGTCGTGACTTCTTATTGTTATTGTGCTTCTCCGTATTACGACTTCTCCTTATTATGACTATTCCTATTATTACTAGTAGAATGATTAGTATTATGTTTATTATGATTATTATTATTATGATTAGTATTATCATTTATTGGTATTACTATTGTTGTTATTAGTAGTATTAGTAGTATTAGTATTACTATTATTAATATTATTAGTATTATTATTATGTTATTCGCGCCTCCTGGAGGTCTGAGGAGGGGGAGGCGGGGAGGACACGCGGCGGCAGGGGACTGCACGCCAGCCTTGTCCCAAAGACGTGCGGGGGGACCCGAGGGGCAGCGACAGGGGGGGATTGGCTGTAGAGGTGTGCTGACGCCTGAAAGCGTTGAAAAAGCTGCTGCCTCCGTCCAGCCCGCCAGCCTCCATGAAAAATTCCACCCCCCTACAGATGAGGGGCAACGACAAGGGGGGGATTGGCACAGGGGGGGAGGCATCGACCTGGAATCGGCCGTACATCGCCGATAGATCGGCGATAGGCCTGACAGTGAGTCCGCGCCTTCCTGTGCAGGTTGGGGCTATCGGGCCCCTATCGGCGATGGGCGATTCGGGGTCGATGCATCCCCCCCTATGCTTAAGTCGGGTCTGTCCCCCTACAGGGGGATTGTCGACGGAAAATCACAAACACCCCAAAAATAATCAAAAAATACTCCAAAAATAGTCTGGGGACTACTTTTGGAGTATGTTTTGACCTTTTGGAAGTATTTTTGGGTATTTTTCATTTTTCGTCGTAAAACCCCATGTAGGGGAACACGCCCGACTTAACCCTATGCCTATCCCCCCTTCTCATCGCCCCCGAGGACCCCAGGCGTCCGACGTCGCGACGCTTTCCACGACGCGGATCGAAGAAGCACAACTGCCACACACAAAAAAAAAAATGCTCGGGGGTCCGCGGGGACTTCTTGGCTCGGCGCTGGAACCTCCTCCCCGGCGCGCCGAGCGCGCCAGGGGCGGCGCCGGAGGCGCCACCAGGGGGCTCCAGCTCCGATACCAGGAGTCCGCGCGGACCTCTTGTGACTCCTTCTCGTC
>CAUYUJ010018891.1:167022-179522 GCA_963575745.1 Prorocentrum cordatum | reverse complement strand
AGATCGGTGGGCATACTTATGGACAAGTCCCTGGCGTGGACACGCGTGCTCCAGCGCCGTCGCACGCTGGAATTGCCGAAGGGTCTGCGCTGGATGGGCCCCAGGAAAATCTATCAAAAGGGGGGGGACGAAGGCAAATCCGCTCGAGATCGATCCCAAAATCCCTCTCGGTGTCGAAACTGACAAGCATGTCGAACCGCGACGGGCCGTGGCGACGAGGGGGCCCAGTTCTCCCCCCTGTCTGTTGGCCGGAACGAGTGCTGGGCCACCTCAGCCCCCGAGCCGGCTCCAACTCGGGGGGGCACCGCCTTGAGATCGGATGAGATAGACCAAGCCCGTGGACATGTGCCCAGACATCCTCCGATTGGATTTACTGAATCCGCGGCCCCAGAGCACCCGACCCTTTCCTGGGGCGTCGATTTTCGTCCTGGGTCCGTTCTTGATGGCCC
Organism: Prorocentrum cordatum; assembly: GCA_963575745.1. Classification (NCBI taxonomy): domain Eukaryota; class Dinophyceae; order Prorocentrales; family Prorocentraceae; genus Prorocentrum; species Prorocentrum cordatum. The sequence goes on along the minus strand of CAUYUJ010018891.1, from coordinate 179,073 downwards.
CAGGGCCCGATAATGGGCCCCAGAGGTCAAACTCTGAGAGCCGACGTCGCGGAGAAAGTGCGACATCGCGACAAAACACGGCCAGAGCCCTAACCTCACCCTCTGCTGCGTCTGTCGAGCCGGACGGGAAGCCTGGGCCCGAAACCGGCGAAAAAACGCTCGCTGCAAAAAAAAAATGGCAGCGCCCAGACCTCATGGAAATGCAGAAACGGCGGCTGGAAGCATCAGGTCGTCAGAGGCACTGGGCTGCGAGGCGGGGGTGTATCCATACCCACCGCCTGGGAACCGACGTCCTACAGTCGGGGCGTTGACCTAAGGAACCCTAAATAAGGAACGAGGCCCTTTTTTCCACAAGTTAAACTTCGATTTTCCGATCGAAAACATAAGGATAACCTGAGGCAAGCTGTGAAACACTTAAGGAACGCGGAGCCCCTCCCAACGAAAAGGGTTCCTTCTTCAACGCCCTGGCTGTATCCATATCCACCGCCTGGGAGCCGACGTCCTAGGGACCCAGCAGGCAGTGGATTGGGGATGGGCGGCGGGCGTCCTGGATGCGGTGCTGCAGCGACGCCTGCGACTTCGCGGCCGCGTCCCCGCACGCGCGGTGGGACCGCCGCATGAGCGCGTCGCTCTCGGTGCAGAGGCGCAGGCTGTCCTGAAGATCCAGGAAATAGGGGGAAAACAAACCTACCTCGCTTTTGACCACCCTTGCTTCCAAGAGATACCAAACGATGCCAAATTGCAGCCTGTACTGGTCAGGCCGTTTGACGAGGAGGCGCGTGGTATGGCTTGGTTTTGCCTGGAAGCGAAAGCGGGGTAAGTAATTCACGCTCTGAAGAAAGGCAGATCGATAAATCCGGTGCACCTCAAGAGATCTGTGCATCTTCAACGACAGCAACCGCGCAAGGCAGATCGACAGGTCCGCTGCCGCCCCTCATGAGCGCGGCCCCGATCGTGCGATCCGCTGGCACGAGCACAGGGGGACGCGTGCGCTGCAGGGCGAAGACGAGCGCGACGCACGCACTGCGAGGCTGACCCCGAGGAGGACAATGACGAGGGCGTCACAGTGACAAGCACGACGGATATCTGCTCCGTGCCCCGAGATCCCGGCGTCGCCACTTTTTCACAGCGTGCGCGTTCGCCCGGGTGCGGGCCCCAGGGCCCTCACGGACCGATCCGGCTCGCAACACGCAGAAGCAAGCTGGGTCTGGGGCTGCCGTCGTGATGCTTCGCGCTGCTGCACTTTGTCTTCGCGACCTCGGATCTCGAGGGTGATTCGGCAGCCTCGAGGGGGGCCGCTTCTGGCCCCTGGAGACATCAAGCGGCAGACCGCGGCGCAAAGCCGGCCCTGGAGATGGGGTCGCCAGGCTCGGGGGTAACGTGCTGAAACGGTCGCAACCTCGGAGGTCTGGGGAGGGGCAGGCTCGTGTGGTGCCGACTTCGGCGTTGGCTCCTGACACGCGGGGATCGTTCAACCATGAACGATCGGCCGTGAACCGAAACGACAGAACGTTCGACATCGACAGATTCTGGGTCGCTGGCAGCGCTCAACGTTGAACGCGGGCGGCGGGGTCGCCGCCGGTCGAGACGACGCGAACCTACCATGAGTAGCCGAACGTCAAGCCGCCGTGACGACAACGTCCTCCAGGCCCCCCTGCGGAGCCTCCGGCCTGCGCGGAGCACGTTGCCTCAGCAAGCCAGATGCATGCTCGAACGCCTCCTGCAGGCCTGCCTCCAGTGAGGCTCTGTGCTCTGAGGCCCTCCTGCAAGATGATCACTGCTGAGGCCAGCTGTGCATGCACGTACTACGCCAACGTGTCTGCCACCGTGGTGTGCCACGGCTCGTGGGCTGGCCAAACCGTTCCTTTCCCGAGGTTTGCTCCTTGCGGAGCGACGGTGGGCGCCCCATCACCGAATCGACGCTTGTCGAGGCATCCGAGGTCTTGCAGCTATTGAGGCGGATCTGGGGGCCTCTTCTGGGCCCATGGACCATCACAAAGCAACCTGGGACGAAAATCCAGCCACTCCGAAGAGGTCAGGACCTGTGCTGTGGGCCCCGAATCGAAAAAGACGTGCCGTCCGAGGGTCAGGACACTCGCACCCCTTGAGCGCTTGGCACTCCCAGAGCACGGCTCACCCTGGTCCCGTTCGTGGAACCGCCTTCCCTCGCCCTGGCCTGTCCTCCTCCTCCTCCTCCTCCTCCTCCTCCTCCTCCTCCTCCTCCTCCTCCCCTTTCCCTCCTCCTCCTCCTCCTCCTCCTCCTCCTCCTCCTCCTCCTCCTCCTCCTCCTCCTTCTCCTTCTCCTCCTCCTCCCCTTCTCGGCGCGGCGGCGGACACGGTTGACTCCTCCGACGCGGGCTTCCGACACCGCGTGGAACTTGCAACCTGAACCTGAGACGACCGGGGCTCCCCTCGGGACTACGCAGCGCCCCTCGGGGGCTCTCCCTGGACCCTCGGTGGCATTTCGGGCTTTCCTGCGACAGCGACGACGACGACGACGACGACGACGACGACAACGACGACGACGACGACGACGACGGCGACGGCGACGGCGACGGGCGACGACGTCGACGACGACGACCACCACCAACACCACCACGACGACGACGACGACTACGGCGACGGCGACACCACCACCACCACCACAACGACGACGACGACGACGACGACGACGACGACGACGACGACGACGACGTCGAAAACAACGGCGGCGGCGGTGACGACGCCCCGTCGACGCCGGCGCCGGCGCCGGCGCCAGCGCCGCAGCCGCCGCCGCCGCCGTCGTCGTCGTCGTCGCCGTCGTCGTCGTCGTCGTTGTCGTCGTCGTCGTCGTCGTCGTCGTCGCCGTCGTCGCCGTCGTCGTCGCCGTCGACGGCGGCGTCCTCCTCTGCTCGCACGGCCCTCGCCAGCAGCGCGCCCTCGCCCCCACCCGCCGCCGGCCCGCCGCGGGCCGAGGCGGGCTGCCTCCGCTCGGCGGCCTCCGCGCGGCGCTCGCAGAGGGGGCCGCGCGCTGCCGCTCGGCCGGCCGCCCGCCCGAGCAAATCCGTCGGCTGGTCGATCGGCCGACCGACCGATCGGCCCTCGGCCCTCCCCAGCCTCGAGCCTCGCTCCTCGAGCCTCGAGCCTCGAGCCTCGGACCCCTCGAGCCCCTTGAGCCTCGAGCCCCCCTCGAGCTTCTCGGTCTTAGGTGCTCTCCAGCCTCGAGCGTCGAGTCTCGAGCCTCGAGCCTCGGACTCCTCGAGCCCCTCGAGCCTCGAGCCCCACTCGAGCCTCTCGGTCCTAGGTGGGCCCCGGCAGCCGAGGGGACGCCGCTGGGTCTCGGCAGGAGGAGGAGGAGGAGGAGGAGGAGAAGAAGGAGGAGGAGGGAAAGGGGAGGAGGAGGAGGAGGAGGGAGGAGAAGGAGGGGGAGGAGGAGGAGGAGGAGAGAGGAGGAGGAGGAGGAGGAGGAGGAGGAGGAGGAGGAGGGAGGAGGAGGAGGAGGAGGAGGAGGAGGAGGGAGGAGGGGGAGGAGGCGCATCTCCAGCCTCGAGCGTCGGGCCTCAAGCCTCGGGCCGTCGGCCCTCCGGCCTCGGGCCCCGGGTTTCCTCGAGCCTCGCTCGCCGAGCCTCGAGCACCTCCGAGCGCCTCGGGGCCCCCGGGCGGGCGCGGGAAGCCTGCCGGGCTCCCACCCCGCGGGGCTGCACATCGGGCGTGGGTCGCCCTGCGCCGCCGATCGACGAGCGCGCTTCTTTATTTTCGGCGATCACGGGCATTGAAGGGGGGGGCAGGGGCAGGCCGGGGGGGTATAATGTAACGCCTCCCCCCCGCCGAGTGCCCGATGCGCACGGCGGCAGTGCCCAGAGCGCACTGGGAGGGGAGGGGCGTTACGTTATGGGGGGGGAGGGGGAGAGGGGGCTATGATGCCCAGTATGCCCCAAGCAATACAGAAACACGCTCGACCGAGGTCGATCGATCGAGGAAGGTCTCGGGGGCTCTAGGGCGGAGGATTGAGGATCGATCCGAGAATCGGCCTGGGGTCGCCTGCGGCCGAACCCTCTGGGCGCCCATCTCCAGAAGCGGCACGGCTCCTGAGAACGCCCTCGGCACGACGCCAGAGCAGGCAGCACGCGGGCCGCTCCGAACAATCGAATGCACTGAGACGGCGCATGCTTTCGTGTGTAAAGGACTGCTGGCCAGTGCAACACTCAGTGCACACACTGCAGCCAGTCTGTTTTGAAAAGTCGGCCTACCGTTGCGCACGCAGGTGGGTGGGAATGCGACGTGCTTCGAGGATCGATCGAAGATCGAGGGCGCGTTCGGGGGATCGGAGATCGAGGACCGATCGAGGGTCGATGCCAAGATCGGGGACCGAGGCTCTCGATTGATCAATTGGTCGCCGCTCGCTGCCGATCGACCGATCAAGGGGATCGAGGATCGACACTCAGAGCTGCGCTTCGTGAACAAAAATCGCGACGGTCGGTTGTTCTGCGTTTGCCCCAGGACTGTCAACAAACCTGCTCAGGATGACAAGACGGCCTCAGGGAACGGGGTCGAGATCCCCAGGGGCCGACACCACGAACAAACTGATACCCCCTCCCCCTCCATCCCCCTTTCGCCCCCAGACATCCGACGTCGCGATTGGTTCACAGCGTGGCTCCCCGACAAAAATTTGAACCCTCTCTCCGGGACCAGTTTTTCAGCCCAGGTCGTTCTGTCGCAGCCCCCAGAGGCCGAGAGGGGCCGACGGCCTCCCGCCCTGACCTGTGCCACGACGCCAGGGGGTCTGAGCTCCTCCCGTCCCCATGCAGAACATAAGGAGCTCCCACGAAGGCCCCAGTGGCTGTGACCACATGCGCCCCCGCCACCCATGTCGGCACACCCCTCACACGCTTCGTGGGCCCCACAGGGAGCTCCACCGAAGAGGCTACGCACCACTGCGGCACTGCTCAACTGCACATGGCTGGGCCATCCCCTGCAGGATATGAGGAAGAGGGGGGGAGGAGGAGGAGGAGGAGGAGGAGGAGGAGGAGGAGGAGGAGGAGGAGGAGGAGGAGTAGGAGGAGGAGGAGGAAAGGGGAGGAGAAGGAGGAGGAGAGAGGAGAGGAGGAGGAGCAGGAGGAGGAGGAGGAGGCAGCGGCGGTGGCGGCGGAGGAGGAGGAGGAGGGAGGGGAGGAGGAGGATGAGGAGGAGGAGGAGGAGGTGGAGGAGGAGGAGGAGGAGGAGGTGGAGGAGGTGTGAGGGGGGGCGCGCAGACGGCGCGCCTGGATGGAGGGCAGCACCACCCGCTGCTGCTCCTGCCTGGACGGCGAGCTGGGGAGCGAACGCCGCGCCGCCTTGTTGTCAGCCGGCGGCGAGCACAAGAAGGGTGGCAGGGCGAGGGCTCCGATGCAGTGTGCCGCGCTGGCGGCCAGCGAACAGTGGAGGCCAGTCCACAAGAAACCTTCCGCAAGAAGCCCAACCCTGAGACCCCAGGACGCCCTTTGATTTTCGGCGTGGGAACGTCACGCTTCCCGTGGCAAGGCCATCGAAACCCAAGACACCCGGGGCACCCTGGAGGCAAGCAGGGTGTTTCTTGGCATGGGTCTCCCCTGTAAGCCACCGCGCGAGGTCGCTATGCGCCCACGATCTCTGTCCACTTCCGCCTAGATGCTGGCCCTGAGCTTCCTCAAATAACATCGAAGCGACATGAGCATAAATCCTCATGAGGGGTGTGCCGAAATGGCCCGAGGCCGCCATGCGAACCCTGCCACTGGGGCCTTCGGTGGAGCTCCCCACAGGGCCACGATCCTCGTGAGGGGTGTGCCGAAATGGCCCGAGGCCGCCATGCGAACCCTGCCACTGGCGCCTTCGGTGGAGCTCCCTATGGGGCCACGATCCTCGTGAGGGGTGTGCCGAAATGGCCCGAGGCCGCCATGCGAACCCTGCCACTGGCGCCTTCGGTGGAGCTCCCTATGGGGCCACGATCCTCGTCAGGGGTGCGCCGAAATGGCCCGAGGCCGCCATGCGAACCCTGCCACTGGGGCCTTCGGTGGAGCTCCCTACAGGGCCACGAAAGGTGTGAGCGGTGTGCCGAAATGGGTGTGCGGGACGCATGCGGGCGGCAACACTGAGGCCTTCGGTGGAGCTCCCTATGGGGGCACGAAACGTGTGAGGGGTGTGCCGAAGTGGGTGTGCGGGACGCATGCAGGCGGCAACACTGAGGCCTTCGGTGGAGCTCCCCATGGGGCCACGAAACGTGTGAGGAATGTGCCGAAATGGGTGGTGATGATGGTGACGATGACGCTGGCGCTGGCGATGAAGATAAGATGGTGATGACGAATACGAAGACAACGATGATGGTGATGATGACGATGATGGTTACGATGATGACGGTGATGATGAGAATGATGATGACGATACTGATGATGATGAGAAGAGGAGGGAGGAGGCAGCGGGAGGAAGGAAGGAGTGACGCGGGGCGCTGTCTCTTCAAAACGAAGACCCAACACCACAGGATGGTTGGGAACAAATCCGGCCAACGACGGTGGATCGCGCTCCCTCGAATAATAACTTTGCCCACCTGGGAAGCTCGAAGAATTTCACCATCACCGAGATCGGGATCATCTTCCCTCGGCGGAGGCACGCTGCCGATGATGGTTTTGGTACCAACCTCTATAGGCTTCCAACGCTGGCATCAATAACCGTCCTTTGCGTCGGCCGGCGCACAGCTGCTCGGCCGAGTGCCGGTCTCCCTCGTTCCTGCCGCGTCCCTTGCCCCTCCTGGCTCCGGGGCCGCCCAAGCCGACGGCAGAACTCAGAGCCGATCTAGCCAAACGACGAAACCGCAACAGAGCCCAGAAATCCGGAGCAGCGGCGCAAAAGCCGACCGGACAGAGCCGAACGAGCGCAACCGACTGAGACGAAGCCGGGTCGACCGAACCGTGGACACCCTTTTTAGGGGAACGAACTCTATACACTGACGTTTCTTTTCCGATCCTGCGCTGAAATTCGCACAGGAACGCGGATCCTGGTGTATACGGGATCCTGGTGTATACGTTTTTCGTCGTTCCCCTTGGAAAGCAGGGGAATGTATACACCACACCACCCCGACGTCGTCCCCGACCCTCCAAAAGTCGTGGGATCGAAAAAGCAACCCGCCACTGGTAATGAATAATGTCCAGTTTCCGACTTGTGCTCTCCAAACTTTTACGTCGCAGCGCAGCAGAGGCAGCCCGCACGCGCGCTCAGGCGGTCCAGGCAATGGAAGGCGCAAGTCGACCGGCGGCAGGAGGAGGGAAAGTCGGGCGAAAGCGGCCGCGAGGGAGGAGGGAGGGAGGGGAGGGCACTCACATGGCGAGGTGCGTCGCCGTGGAACGGCCGGGGCAGCCAGCCTTGCTCCCCCAGTACCCAGCGTGTTGAAGACTTGTTTGGTCAGCGGCGACGGCGAACGCCAACGCGGTCGGTCAGCCGGCGGGCCGCACCAGGCAGAGGCACACCAGACAAGTGGAGAAGGAGGGCGGCCGCGGAGGGGGAAGCGTGGGCGGAGGCCTCCGGCGTAGAGAACCAATCTTCGCCACGAGCAGTGCGCAAGCGACCTCAGGCACTGAAGACCGGTGTGCGGAAAGGTGAGCGAGCAGCGCGAGCTGCCGAGGAAGCAGAGGACAGCGTAGGACCCACTGGAGAGGTTTAAGACTTGAAAAACACGGCAGAAGCTCTTCGCCATGTTCGGCCTCATGGGGGCCCTCGCCAGGCCCCAGAGAGCAGTCCACACCCGTGCTCAGGTTGGAGAGCCAGCCCCGCGGGCAGGGTCGGAGCCTCTTGGAAACCCGCATTGGAAAAAGAACAAGGACCTCGGATCTCCGGGCTTCCAGGAACGACTGCCTACCAGACCACCCCATTCTAACCCGAAGACCCACATTTCGGGTTTGGGGGGAGTATGGGTTTCACCTGTGTTTTTTCACGATGCCGGAGAAAAAAAACAATCAGGGCTATAGGGCTAGGGGGCTATAGAGCGATAGGGCTATTGAGCTATAGGGCTATAGAGCTACAGGGCTATAGAGCTGTAGGGCTATAGGGCTATAGGGCACCCCCGGGCACGCGCGGGCACCCGGGCACCCCCTGGCACCCCCGGGCACCCCCGGGCACCCCCGGGCACCCGGGCGTGCGGCGAAAATCGGCGGCAAACCTAACCTGACCATATGAATCCGCTAGGACCCCTGCAGAGGCAAGCTCTGATTAGGGAAATGTTCCCGGACGCCCCCCCCCCAGTGGAAATGGAGGGCTCATTGGAGCCTTCGGGTTGGGTTGGGGTGGTCTGGAAGGTGGTGAAGGATGGAAACGGATCCTGAGGGAATCACGTCCTGGACTCAGGACCTTGCCCCAGGACCAGGTTCTCATCCCGAGGCCCCAGAAGGGCCCTGGGAGCCCGAAAACCGCCAGAGACCTGGGACCCGCTTCCCTCGGGACCCGTCCACAGAGATCCGATGCCTTGATCTGTCCACCGTGGGCTACTAGGAAGTCCCGACCCTCTGTGACGGTTCTGGGGCCCGGCGAGGGGCCACAGAAACGGCGCAGAGCCTCCGCCTCGATCTTGCTCTGCATGTCGAGTGCGCGTGGAAAGATTACCAAAGTGTTGCTTGGTTATTTCCGGTAGCGGTCGTTACCATGGGCGGGGGTTGGGACCCTGGAGGACGTCAACGCTTGAGCGTGGTGGGGCACGCCGAGACGGGGGGGGCACCGCGATCGCCACAGTACGCGCGCGAGCACCAGCATGTGGGAGGGGGGGACGGGGTCCAGGCCACCCCTTAGAACGATCGCTACTCCAGATTTCGTAATAAAAGGGAGGGGGTCACAACCCTCCCAGACGAGAGGTTTTAGACCCCCCAGACTATCCATGAAAGGGCGGCCCTTTGCCCAAACCCCCCCGAACCCTCCAAGACAGCTCAAATTAGACCCCCCCCCGAATGTGACCCCCACACTTTGTTATGGAATCCGAAGTACCGTTACCAAGGGGGGTGTTTGGCCCGGGCGGCGACCGCTGCGCGCCAGAGGAGAAATAGCGAAAGACAATCTCCTGGAGAAGGACGACGGGGAGGGGGGGGGCAGTAGAAGCCTCCTGGATGAGGTAGGAGTAGATTGGGTCGGAGGATCGCGCCGCATCGCCGATACATCGCGGATACATCGGCGATACATCGCCAATGCATCGGCGATGCATCGGGAACATCGGCGATGCATCGGCGACGCCAAAGTGGAGAAAATCAGGCTCCACATCGAGCCGCATCGCCGATGCATCGTCGATGCGGCGCGATCCTCCGACCCCACCTACTCGGACCACATCTAGGAGGCCTAGAGGCAGGAGGATGCCCACGGTTCGGTCGACCCGGCTGCGTCGCAATCGGTGGCGCTCGCTCGGCCTGGTTCGACCGGCCGCTTGCCGCCGGCCGCCTGGGGCCAGCCAGTCTCGGCGTCGCTGTCGGCCCACATGACTCAGAATACAGCACGGCAACTGCTGCAGGCTGCGATAGCAACAGCATGCATACTCGCGCGAATGGTCATGCACAGCAGAGCTGTCAGAAAACGCACCTGGGCGACGACGAAAAACGGGCCTCACGCGAGATGGCACGACGACCTCACGCGGCAGCCGACGCGGGCCGCCCGCGCGGCACGCCACGCTGGAGACGAGGGCACTCGCGCGCGACCTCACGCGGGCAGCCGACGCGCCGGCGTCGGCGCAGACGACCCCGTTTTCCTGCGTCGCTCAGCTGACTACCTGCCAGACCACCCCAACCCAACCCGAAGACCCGAATTTCGGGCTGGGGGGGGGGTAAGGGTTCCACGTGTGTTTTTCCTATGTCTCCTGACCCCCCCCCCACTGGAACTCGAGAGTAACTCTGAGCCTCCGGGTCGGGTTGGGGTGGTTTGGTGGGTAGGGATCAGCTGGAACTCCCTGCGGCATGCAAGAACAACAAAAAAAACACAGAGCGGGGTGCGCCGGCGGAGCCCTGCGCGCCGCCGCGAGGGCCCCGGGCAGGCTGCGCCGCCCGGCGGGGGGGGGGGGAAAGAGAGCCCTGACCGTCCAGGAGGGCTAAAAAATAGCACGCGACTTAAAAACCTATCCCAGAGCTATTATATGTCTTGGTTTTAGGCTGTTTCGTTTTGTTCTTTAGGTTTTTAGGCCTCCCGTGCTAGAAAATAGCTCTCTGGAAGGTCAGGGAGGAGGGGAGAGGCAGGCAGACGACGACGAACGCGCAGGGGCGGGAGGCCAGGGCCGGCAGGGCGGGCGGGCGGGCAGGCGGAAGGTGGGGCCGGGCGGAGGCAGCAGGCGGGGAGCAGGAGGAAAGGGAGGAGAGGCAGGGAAGAGGAGGAGCGGCAAGGAGGCAAGAGGCAAGGAAGAGAGGGAGAGGAGGGGAGGCAAGGAAGCAAGAGGAAATGGAGGAAGGCAAGGAAGCTAGAGGAAAGGGAGGAAGGCAAGGAAGGCAAGGAAGCAACCGCAGGCAAGCAGGCCAGGCCAAGGGCAGGGACGGCTCTCGGCTTGGCCGCCGCCGTGGGCAGCCTTGTATAGCAGGGGCGAGAGACCCAGGCGTCCGGCGCCGCTTCTCGTCCCGGGTCGTGCTCTGACGAGGCGAGGGCGGCACCGTATAGGAGCCCTTTCGTCGCCACCTTGTTCAGGGGCACATTCGGTGGGCCAATCTTTTCCTGGAAATGCCTGGAGTCTCGCCAAACGGCCCGCTCGCCGACGGCGAGTGGAAAGATGTGCGGGCGAACCTGAGCCTCCTTAAATACGCAAATGATGTCTGGAATTTCATGGTGGCTTCTCGCTTTCAAAGGATTTCGGAGCCGGGGCCCAATGAAGGCCCCGAAGAGCCGCAAACTATGGAAAACCCTCGTCTCGATTTGTCCGTGGCGCCGGAGGCCTGGGGAGAGAATCGGGAACGCACTGGCCCGGGTCAATCCAGGCCCGGATCAGTCGGGCTTTGCAGGACCCTGCAAACTCCTGCGGTGTCCTGCGCGCTAGCCCGGGTCAGTGCAACCCTGGCTCTGCAGGATACCATAAGATCTGGCGCTCTGGCTGCCCCGTTTGCAGTGATCCCCGCCTCAAGGCTCTCGGGAGAAAGAGAGAAAGAGAGAGGCCCGGCAGGGGCGGATGAGGCGGGCCCGCTCGGCCGCGGGGTGTGTCTGCCGCCCCCGAGCTGGACTGGAGACCGCCAAAGACCGCCAGTATAGGACCTGTTTCCCTCAAGGCCCGGGATAACGTTTACAATACGCCAAGGTTTGGGATAACGTTTACAATACGGTTGTAGGTATTGTGCTCTCGGGGAACCTCCCTCTAGCAGAAATGTTGGTTGCAGGCCATGTCTAGCGTTTTCCAACCAAGCTAGAGCTCGAATCTTAAAGAAGTCCCATCACGCAAGCGACTTGGAGGGCAAGGCCCGCCTCCGCAGAAATGGGGCACAGAAGGACATACAGTCGGACTTGATTGGACAGGACACGCGAGAGGACACGAGACTCTTCCGACGGCGACGTGGCCCCAGAACGCCAAGAGACATGCGGGTTGCGTAGGTCGGGAGAGACACGGCACAAGAGTACCCTCGATCTGGCATGGTCGACCTGCTGATCAAGCTCGACTGTACTAACACTAAGTGGTTATATTGGAGGGGCGCGCCCGAACCGAGCACATAGTACAAAATTGAACACAGTGCGCGGGTGCGGCCGCAAGAAACCCTTGCAAGAAACCTAGCCCTGAAGACCCGCGCAAGAGGTGCGACTCGGGGGAAGCCCAGGGCACCCTGAGCGCAGTAGCTTCTTCAACGGCCGCGGGGAGTCACAGCGCAGCGCGAGGAGCGGAGAAACCCAGGGAAAGCAGACGGCTTCTTGATGCGCGCCCCCACTGCAGCAGATCGTCTCCCGAGCGGGTTGGCCAGACAGCGCCTGCCGCGGAGCTTACGCCACAGGATCTCCGAGCGTGCGCGTCGGCCGCGCCCGGGCCGACGCACACATGGTACGCAGCACCCCGCAGTTGCCGATGAGAGTGGGGGCGGGCGCGGGTTGGGCCGCGGGTGGGTCGCGAGGTGGGTCGTGGGTGGGTCGCGGGGT
>CAUYUJ010018891.1:94522-162022 GCA_963575745.1 Prorocentrum cordatum | reverse complement strand
CTACTACTACTCCTACGACTACGACTACGACTACGACTACTACGACTACTACTACTACTACTACTACTACTACTACTACTACTACTACTACTACTTCTACTACTACTACTACTACTACTACTGCTACTACTACTATTACTATTACTGCTACAAGTCGTAGTAGTAGTAGTAGTAGCAGTAGTCGCAGCAGCAGTAGTAGTAGTGGAAGTAGTAGTGGTAGTAGTTGTCGTAGCAGTAGTAGCAGTAGCAGTGGCCGAAGCAGTAGTAGTAGTAGTGGTAGTCGCCGTCGTAGTAGTCGCAGAAGTAGCAGTCGTCGTCGTAGTAGTCGTAGGCGTAGTAGTTGTAGTAGTAGTAATAATAATAGTAGTAGTAGTAATACGAGTCGCAGTAATAGCCGAATTAGTGGTATCAGTAGTAGCCGTAGTTGGGGCAACAGGAGTAGTCGTAGTAGTAGAAGTAGTAGTAGTTGTCGTAGTAGCAGCAGCAGCAGTAGTAGTAGTAGTAGTAACAGTAGTAGTAGTAGTAGTAGTAGTAGTAGTAGTAGTAAAAGTAACAGTGGTGGTAGTAGTAGTAGTAGTATTGTAGTAGTAGTAGTAGGAGTAGTAGTAGTAGAACTAGTAATAGTAGTAGTAGTAGTAGTAGTAGTAGTAGTAGTAGTAGTAGTAGTAGTAGTAGATGTAGTAATAGTAGTAGTAGTAGTAGTAGTAGTAGTAGTTGTTGTAGTAGTAGTAGTCGTAGTAGTAGTAGTAGTAGTAGTAGTAGTAGTAGTAGTAGTAGTAGTAGCTCGTACGTGTAACTAGCACGAGTACGAGTACGAGTACGGGAAAGAGGGAGGCGGCTCCAAGAGGCTCTTCGGCGGCTCCAAGAGGCTCCTTCGGCGGCTCGAAGAGGCTCTTCGGCAGCTCGAAGAGGCTCGTCGAAGAGCCCAAGAGGCTCTTCCGAGAGCCCCAGAGGCTCTTCCGAGAGGCTCTTCGGTGACTTCGGAAAGCCCCAAGAGGCTCTTCCGAGAGGCTCTTCGGTGACTTCGGAAAGCCCCAGAGGCTCTTCCGAGAGGCTCTTCTTTGAAGGGAGGGGGAGGGGCCTCTTTGGAGACCCCCCCCTTCACCGTACTCGTTGATCAATACCCTCCGGAAGAACCCTGGCCATACTAACACCCACCGGGCCGCACTAACAACCAACGGGCCGCAATGACACCTTATCTCGGGTCCCGGGGGGTCTACGGAGGGGTCCAGGGGGGTATCCTGGGGGATGTCCCGGGTCAGAATGCCATCCTCACCCGGGAGGTCCTAGGGCCCCCAAAAACCCCAAGACAGCCCAAGAGGCCCCAAAAATGGTCCAAGAGAGCTCCGAATCGTCGAACAATCGGTCCAAGCCGCCAAAGATGGCCTCCTAACAGCCCAAGCGGCAACAAAGACGCTCGAAGAGGCCTCCAAGAGCACACCAAGAGGGCTGGCCCCAACAGGCAGAATTACATGATTCTGGCGTTCTCGCCTTTTCGGCTTCCCGACGCCCCAATACAGCCCAAGAGGTTTCCAAAACGGCCCCTAATTAGACGACCCAAAAGGGCCCCCAAAGCGGCTCCAGGAGGGTGCCAACACGGGCCCAGCCCCGAGAAACCCCCAAGAGTCCATAAAAGGGCCCCAAAGGCCGCTACGAGGCCCCCAGTTCACCAAGAGGCCTCCAGGAATCCCGAAGGAACCCCCAAGAGGCTCCCAAGAGGCCCCCAAAAATGTTCCCAAGAGGTCCGAAAACTGGCCCCCAGAGGCCTATGAGCGCGCTCCGAAGAAACCCCACGAGGCATCACTGAGGACTCTGCCCCCCCACGTCAGCGTCGTCGTCGCCGCCGACGGAGCCGTCGTTGTCGTCCCCCTTCGGGATCGGCAGCATCGGCCGCAAGGCTTCCCAATAAATCGTGAGGAGGTATCAGGCGGGAACCGTTGAACTCCCATTCAAAGAATAAGTATAGTTGATCCCCCTCCGGTGATCATTGCATGTTTCCGGTAAAATTATCATTCCAGGGTTCGCACCTTGTTTTTTACCAGGGACAATGCGGGATCACCAACCAAACTGAACCCCTGGCCCCCGGGTTACAACAACAACGGCTCCCGCTGGATGCTCCCTCACAATTCATTCCCAAATCGTGCTATCTCGCGGGACTCCCTCACAATGTATGCAGAAATCGCGCTCTCGCTTATGATCTCCTCGCAGTGTATTCAGACGCCGCGCCCTCGACACTCAAGAATCACGCGCTCGCTCTGGCCACTCTCACGATTTATTTGGGACTCGCGCTATCTCTCGAGACCTCCTCGCGATTCATGCAGGACGCGCGCTTCAGCAACCCGCCTGCTCGACCTGGCCGCCTGGGCCCCCTTCCCGACCCGCCCGTTAGGGTCCACCCGCCCGATCTGCCCGTTTGGTTCTGCCACGTGTTTTCTGCTACTAGCCCCCCTCCTTCTACTCTCTCTCTCTCTCTCTCTCTCTCAAACTCCATCCTGCTCCCTCCCCCGTGTCCCTTCCTTCCATCCGTTCTCTCTCCCCCCTTGGCTTAGGGGGTGCACGAGATACACGTTGCAGGTAAGAAAACGATCCCCCTAGTGAATACGATCAAAGACGACGGCGGGTATCGATGGTTTGGGAGATACGCGTTGAATGGCACGCGAGCAGATAAGAGCGAACACTATTAAAATGAGTGTTATTGTTGTTGGTGCTAGTGCTGTTGTTGCTGGTGGTGGTGATGATGTTGCTTTGTGCTGTTGTTGGTGGTGTTGTTGTTGTTGGTGGTGGTGTGTTGTTGTTGGTGCTGGTGTTGGTGTTGCTGTTATTGTTGGTGGTGGTGGTACTGTTGTTCGTTGTTGTTGTCGGTGTTGTTGCTGTTGCGCTGGGGGGCCAATAACACAACCTGAGCCCAAGACTTTCCCTTGCAAAACAATTTAATTGGTCCGAGCCCCGGGAGGAGCACTTTTGTTGCATAGACACAAATGGGCGGGGGGGATCAAATATACTTACTCTTGAAAACTATCAGCACCGCAGAACCCAACTTCAGGCGCGCGCCCAGGGACAGAGAATAACCGTTCGGACCCCTCACTCTGATCAGCATGGTTGGGCGGTGCCGACAGGCATCCTCCCGCGGCCCCGGGGAAGCCGCGGCCCATTCCCCGGGACCAGTGTCTCACCCCAGGCCCACCTTTGACCGCCCCGCGGCCGGGATCGAGAGCAACACGCCGGGGTGGCACAGAAAAGCATACCGCCGGAGATCTTCGGCACGGCGGCATCGTGTCGCTACCTGGGGGCTGGTTTGCGACCACGCGCGGAGGAACGATCGGCGGACTTGCTTGGTCAGGCCGTTCCATGTTGGCCAATTCTGGGCCTCTGGCGGCGGTCAACCCTGAACGCCCGCGCTGGGGTCGGCGCCGCGTCGGCACGACGCAAGCCTCCCGTACTCTTCGTGGCGGGTCGCAGTCGTCGGCCGAGCCGCTGGTCTAGAGGCCTCCCAGATGGGGCCAGAGCGGATGGGATCGGAGGATCCATCACCGATGCGCGATGCATCCACGACGTCGGCGATGCACCAGCGACGTCGACGCGGAGAAAATCGGGCTCCACATCGAGCCGCAGCGCCGATGAAACGGCGATGCGGCGCGATCCTCCGACCCCGCCTGCTCCGACCCCATCTGGGAGGCCTCGACTTCTCTGCTCCCGTCTTCGTCGCAACGTCGGGGGCTGAGGGGGGGGAGGGGGGAAATCGCCCGCGATACATAACTTCCAGGTGTTTTTTTGTTTGGGGGGGGGGCAGGAGCCGGGAACTCACTGACCCGGCCGGGCCCGCTCGGGGGCAGCCCGCAGGATCCGGAGGGAGCTTCCGCCGGCGCCCAGTCAGAGGCCGATGTCGGTCAGAGGCCAACGTGGACGCGGCCGCGCGCGCCCCGGTCGAACTCCATGCTGAGCTCGACCGGCGTGGGGGAGGGAGGGAGGGAGAGGGAGAGGGAGGGGGAGGGGGGAGGGGAGAGGGAGAGGAAGAGGGAGAGGGAGAAGGGAGAGGGAGAAGGGAGAGGGAGAAGGGAGAGGGAGAGGAGGGGAGGAGGAGGAGGAGGAAGAGGAGGAGGAGGAGGAGGAGGAGGATGAGGAGGAGGAGGAGGGAGTAAGGAGGAGGATGAGGAGGATGGGGAGGAGGAGGCAGTGGGAGGAGGAGGAGGAGGAGGAGGAGGAGGAGGAGGAGGAGAGGAGGGAGTAAGGAGGAGGATGAGGATGGGGAGGAGGAGGCAGTGGGGAGGAGGAGGACGAGAAAGGAGCAGGAAGAAAGGAGGAGGAGGAGATGAAGGAGAGCCAAGGAGTGAGAGAGGAAGAAGGCGGGAGGGAAGCGGGAGAAGGAAGCAGGGGCGAGGGAGGGAGGGGGGAGGGAGAGGGGGAGGAGTTACGAGGACGAGAAGGAGGAGGAGGCGGAGGAGAAGGGAGGAGAAGGGAGGAGGGAGTGGTGTATACCTCCTCCTCTCCTCATCCTCCTCCTCCCTCCTCTCCTCCTCCTCCTCCTCCTCCTCCTCCTCCTCCTCCTCCTCGTCATCCTCGCCACCTCAACCATCATCAGCAGCAGCAGCAGCAGCAGAAGCAGCAACATCATTATCAGCAGCAGCATCATAACCACCACCATCATCATCAACCCCCCGCCACCACCAACCACCACCAGCATAATCATCCTACCTCGAACCACCCCATCCTCCTCATCCACATACCTTTCCATCTCCATGCCGCCTCCTCCTCCTCATCCTCCTCCTCCGCCTCCGCCTCGTCCTCCTCATCATTATCCTCATCTTCCTCCCCAATCTCCCACCTCATCTTCCTCTTCAGGAAC
Organism: Prorocentrum cordatum; assembly: GCA_963575745.1. Classification (NCBI taxonomy): domain Eukaryota; class Dinophyceae; order Prorocentrales; family Prorocentraceae; genus Prorocentrum; species Prorocentrum cordatum. Next base: position 157,179 of record CAUYUJ010018891.1, on the reverse strand, counting down.
ACGGGGAGGACCGGGCGTAGCTTCGCCAGCACGTCGGCGTTGTGGTCATCGATCGCGCGGACGTCAAAGGGGTCGCCAGCCAGCGCGTTCCTCCAAAGCATAGTCCTCCTCCTCCTCCTCCTCCTCCTCCTCCTCCTCCTCCTCCTCCTCCTCCCCCTTCTCCCTCCTACACTCCCCTTCTCCCTCCTACACTCGCCGTATCCTTCGTTCACCGACCCTCGTGGTGGCGGGTAAAACGAGCTCTTTCCGTTTCCTGCCATCCCGTGTGTCCAGTTTCGCGACGCCCGGTGAGCGCCATCGACTCCCCTCCCCTCACGCCGCTCCGCGGCCGCGTTCGCCTGTCTTTCCCTCTTCCTGCCGCTGGATCACTTGCGCTTTCCGTTGCCTGGACCGGTTGAGCGCGCGTGCGGACTGCCTCTGCCGCGCTGCGACGTAAAAAATGCGCCCCATTTCGCATGGCGCCTATCGGGCGTTGGCAGAAATGGGTTTAGTGGGACCTGGTTGAGTGATGTGTACTCGGGGACGTCCACCCCGCCCCGCTCCACTAACCGGAACTGCCGTCACCCGAAAAAACACGAGCTACGGCAAATCTGGTTTGGTGATTCTGGCTTATTTAACGGCTCCAAGACCGTTTTGCTGACCGGGTCCCCTTACCCGGGGTCCTGGCTATACCGGAGCCTACCCGTGATGCTGCCACCGCTCCTCCCTGGTGGAATGATCGCGGGGGCAGCGAGCGGGCTGGCGGGACCCAGTGGGGACAGGCCCGCACGCGGGTCTTTCAACCCGCCAGCGGAGCCCCGCGGCGTCAACGGCAGAAGTGGAAGAGCGCTGCCAAGGCGTACGAAGAGTGCTCGTCGTGTGGGTGCTCTCGCCAAGTGAGCGCCCTCCCCTCCCTTCCCTCCTCCCTCGCAGCCGCTTTCGCCTGTCTTCCCCACCCCCTGCCGCCGGTGAATTCGCGCCCTCCGCTGCCCAGACCGCCTGAGCGCGCGTGCGGACTGCCTGCCGCGCTGGGACGTGAAACATATGTTCGTCCTGTGGTCTGTGGGAGTTCTCCGACAGGGGCCAGAAGAAGTGTTCCAAGTGCGGTGGATCCTTCAAGGCTGAGGACGGCCATGGACTTCTACGTGAGGAGCGCCCAGTGGATGCCGAACCAGGCCGTGCAAGGGTTCCAGATGACGTTCATGAAGCAGCGACCAAGTTGTTGGCCTACCGCCCAGATCTCCGAACCAACTTGGGGCAGCTCGTTCCTCCTGTCGAGCCTGTCCCAAAGCTGTCTTCCAGCCAATGGGAGTCCACCGCCAATACGGAAAAGACGAAGCGAGCCAAAGAAGTGGAAGATGCATCTCGGAAAGCTCGCCTTTGCTTGCAGGAGGTGAAGCGGGGAAGTCCAGGATGCACAGGATTCGAGCGCAGCTCGCTGAAGCTACGGACGCACTGTTTGCGGCAGCAGCCGCTCAGAACGAAGCTGAGGAAGCTCGGCGGGCTGCTGATCGCGCACGCCGGCCTCTCCCCGCAGAAGAGTGACTGGATCGCCGCCCGGAAGGATGAGACTCGCCAGGCCACCGAGGAGGAGGAGGCCCGCGCGAGGGCGCAGCAGGCTGCGCCCCCTGCTGCGCCCGCGGCCCCCCCGCAGGCGGCGACCAAGGCAAAGACCGCCGCGCCGAGGTCCCCCCCCCTCTCGGGCCACCGCTGCTGGGCGCGGTGGCGGGCAGCCTGGCGATGAGGGCTCGGTGGCAACTCGTGGGAGCCTCCCGTACCATTTTGCCGCCTCGTGCGAGTCCACGCCAGGTCGACGCCAGATCGACGCCGATCGACGCCACCTCTGCGCTGCAATCGACGCCGAATCGACGCTAGATCGGCGCTGTCGCATCGGCTCCCAAACGCTCATCGACGCCAATCGGCGCTCAAGACGGAATTAACAGGGTACGCCAGGCTCCCACGATTTGCTACGGTCCTCAGGATGTGGACATGGCCATCGCGCCCCCCGCCTTCGCCACCACGTCGGCGGAGCAGCTCCGAGCGCGGTGCCAGGAGCGTCACCTCCCTCAGCTAGGAGGCCACATGCGAGCCCTGCCGCCAGACCCCAAGTTGTCCCGAGTGTCCCGCCTGGCGCCCTCGACAAACACAACAGAACACACCCTGCATACCGCGACCGCCAGACCCCAAGCTGTCCCCGATAAATCGTGGGGTGGCAGGGCAAGGTTTGCATGTGGCCGCCGATCAGCCTCTCTGGGAGGCCTTCCGTGCTCTCCAAGTGCGCATCCATAAGTTTGGTGATGGCGCTAGCGATAAGTGATCGCGGATGCGAAGCAACAGGGGCGGAGAATGAGCTCAAGACCCTTCGCAAGCGTGGATGCGAAGCAATCCTCCTCCTCCTCCTCCTCCTCCTCCTCCTCCTCCTCCTCCTCCTCCTCCGCCCTCCTCCTCCTCCTCCTCCTCCTCCTCCTCCTCCTCCTCCTCCTCCTCCTCCTCCTCCTCCTCCTCCTCCTCCTCCTCCTCCTCCTCCTCCTCCTCCTCCTCCTCCTCCCCCCCCTCCCCCCCCTCCTTCAATACACCATATGAGTACGACTTTCTCTCCCCGGGTGACGTCCGGAAAATGTTCGCCCCCCTTTTCCGCGCACTGGCTTTTTACGCACCACATTCCCGGGAGTTGGGTTATCGTTTTTTATATATGTATATATATACATATATATATATATGTGTGTATACATAAACATATACATAAACAACTACACATACATATACATATACATATACATATACATATACAAATACATATACATACACATACACATATACATATACATATACATATACAAATACAAATACATATACATATACATATACATAAACATAAACATATACATATACATATACATATACACATACATATACATATACATATATGCGTGTATATATATATATATATATGGATACGTATGGCAAAATATCGCTGAAGTTCTGGATTCACATTCGGGCTACCGCTCGTTCCGAATCGCGCTTTCGCTGCAGCACTGGCCTCATTTCCGCGTTTCCTGTCGTTCCGAATCGTGCTCCCGCTGCAGCGCTGGCGTCATTATTACCAGCGCCATGCCAAGGCATGGTTCTCGGCCAAATGAAGCCTAAACTTTAAAGATTAATTCCCGAATTACACTACCGAAGAACCCCACGTACAGAATTCAACTCTGTGTTGTTTACTTGTCAACACCACTTATGCTTTATATTGCGTTCCGAACCCTCATCGCGAATGTTTTACCTATTTGTCATCCAACACCGGTGAAAGGCTCGAGGCAGCCACCGAGGGCCATTTCCTGGGGCGGCAACAAGCAATGCGGCAATGCAAGACGATCTGCCACATCGCGGTTCGTGGGGGGGGGGCATTGTGGAAGTTGGCGCGAATTAAACCCCCTGCGCAAGTGCTCTAGGGAGCCCCTCGAGCGATCCTCTCCCCCCCCCCCTCATGCTGCATTATCCCGCGCCCCTGCCTCCCCCCAACTTAGGTCGGCCTACTTGTTATGCACTTAATCTCACGCAGCTTCCACGTCGGCCCCCCCCCCCCCCCCGCCTCTTCGACGGAGGGCGCCTGAGCTGCGCGCGCAAAGGACTTGCAGAGCAACCGTAATCCGCCCGCATGCGATATGCGAGCGCCATTCGATGGAAAATCTCTGGGCCGCGGCTGCCACGAAGTCAATAGCTGGGCGGGCGCTCCGGAATCGTCGCGGGCCGCGCAAAGTCGGCGCGGCTGGACAACGCTGCCCACGTCGAAAAGACTCCGGCGCCCACGCGCTCCAAAGACCCCGCGCCGCCGGGAGAATCCATCAGCGCCCCGGAGCGAGGACATCAATCTCACCCGTCTCCGCGGCCATGCGCCCACCGAACTCCAGGAGGGCTCTGAGCGCGGATGGAGGCGGGCCCGCCTGCGGGGCCTCCCTTGGCGGCGGCCAAAGTAAAAGCACATCGCCCACGCAAGTGGCTCTGCTGAGCGTCGCGCACAGGCGCGGCCACCGGTTCTCCGCTCTTTCCTGATGTCTGCCAACGCTCGCGCCCTGCACGCAGTCGATGGCCACCCCAGTGCGGATCGTCTGGCCCTGCGACGCGGCGGGCGCCAGGCAGCGACTGGAGTCGCTGGCCGCGGCAACCCGACACTGAATCGGGGAGCTCAGCGATGGCCCAGGCCGCCTCCCAAAACGCAGCGCGCTGTCTCATGGGGCCCGCAGCGTTGGGGCCGCCTTGCCGAACGACGCGCCCGTTTGGACCGAAACGCCCCGAAGCCCCCAAGGCTCGCAGTGGATCAGGGCCTGCACCGCGGCGCCGAGGTAGCACGCATCCCCGAAGTTGAGCACGCGCGCGGACGGCAGGCAGAAGTTCGACAGGTCGTCTGCAGCGCAGGCAAAGAAATCGAACATTCAACCCTCTGCGAGCGAGAACGCGCGAGCGAGGCCCATAATTCTGCAGTCCGCCCAGGCAGCGAGGACCTGCGTGACGCGCCTGATCCTGACAGGATCGGGGCGCGGGCCCACGTCCAAACGCTCTGCCAGCGCTGCCCGTCGCGCGCGGTGCGCCGCGCCCTCCGCGCAGCGCGAAGAATCGATGCCGCGGTGCCCCGCGGCGGCTCGGAAATTCTAACGCCCGGGGGCGGCGTCGCTCATCTCCCCGTCGAACTCGGCGCTGGCCCCACCACGCACGTCAGGCTTCAAAGCGAACAAACAAAGAATAGGCACATCCATCTCGTTGCACGGATGGCCGTTGGAGTACCTGTTGAGAGCTCGCCGCAAGTTTGCATCGGCGCCCCTTTTGGACGGTCGGCGCCGTGGATCATCCGCTCATGTCTCTGCAAACGACTTGTCCCATCCGATAGTTTTCTCATCCACCTGGGCGCACACGCAGGCCACCTCGACCGACTGTCGCAGGCTCCGCGACCAAGGTCCTTGCCACCACCGCGCGTCCGCCTCCGCGGTCTCAGGAGACAGCTGAATGCGAGGGGCTCCTGTTGAACGGACAGAGGTAGCCAGCAGCGTGGCCTGTGACCGCCGCGGTCTGCAAGTCTGCACGGGCGGGGCCCTCGCTGGCGCGGCCTTCGTCGGTGCAACAGTCATAGGCGCGGCAAGCCCGGCGGAAAAGGGGGCCTCTGCGTCAGCAGCCGCGCTGCCGGCCTCGCGCGCTCGCCGAGCCCTCGCTGGCGGGCCGCCGTCGTCGTCCGCCTTCTGCCCCGGCAGATCAGGAGAGGCCTTTTGGGGGACTCCACCCAGCGCGGGGTTTACCAAGTACGCCACCAGGCACTGCCTCTTGCCGTGGTCGTCTTTCGCCATGTCGACCAGTTATCGAGCCGTCGGCGGCGCGCCTTGATTGCGCACTCTACCAAGACGTAACGCCGGTCATTGCCTTGCTGGCTAATGTTCCGCCATAGCGTTCTTCAGCCTCAAGCGTGAGGGAGGCAATGCGTCAATGACAATTTTGGGCGGCATGGCTACCGCCCGCAACATGGGAGCGCTTGCTGCCTGCGATTGGGAATCCTGGCGCGCCCACGTGAAAGGCCTAGCGCGACGAGCCGGCTTGAGCCCAGGCGTTTACTCTTCTCCACGCACGCAGCTCTGGATACAACTGATGGCAAGCGCCGAGCGCGCGACGGATAGCGTCCACACCCCCAGCACGCCTGTCAAGCTTTACGCCTGCGCAAAGGCTAACGCCCCAAATGCGCACACACTGTATCGCGTCGAATAAGTACCACACCTGCCACGCATTGCGGGCGGGCGACGCATAGCTCCCCCACCCCCTGTGGCGTCGAGAAACTGCAACGCCTGCCACGCTTTGCGAGCGTGCAACCGATAGCGCCCCCACCCCCTCCGCACCCCCAACGGCGTCGAGAAAGCGACACGTCTGCCACGCTTTGCGAGCGTACGACGGGTAGCACCCCCACCTCCACCGCACGCCCTGCGGCGTCGAGGAACTGCCACGCCTGCCACGCTGTGCGAGCGCACGACGAATAGCGCCCCCACCTCCAGCGCACCCCCCCTTGCAGTGTCGAGAAAGTGCCACGCCTGCCACGCTTTACGAGCGTACGACGGACAACGCCCCCACCCCCAGCGCATCCCCTGTGGTGTCGGGAAAACGCAACGCCTGCCACGCTTTGCAAATGTACGTAGGATAGCGCCCCCACCTCCAGCGCACCCCCTGTGGTGTCGAGAAAGTGGCACGCCTGCCACGCTGTGCGAGCGCACGACGAATAGCGCCCCCACCTCCAGCGCACCCGCTGTGGCGTCGAGGAAGTGCCACGCGTGCCACACTTTGCGAGCGTACGACGGATAGCGCCCTCATAGCCAGCGCACCCTCGCAGTGTCGAGAAAGTGCCACGCGTGCCACATTTTGCGAGCGTGCGACGGATAGCGTTCCCACCCCCAGCCTACCCCCTGTAGTGTCGACAAACTACCAGGCCTGCCACGCTTCACGAGCGTACGACGAATAGCGCCCCACCTACAGCGCACCCCCCGTGGCGTCGAGACGCTGTAACGCCTACCACGCTGTGGGAGCGTACGACGGATAGCGCCCCCACATCCAGCGCACCCCATGCGGTGTCGAGAAAGTGGCACGCCTGCCACTCTTTGCGAGCGTACGACGGATAGCTCCCCACCTCCAGCGCACCCCCTGTGGCGTCGGGAAAATGCCAACGTTTTGCCCGCGCTCTGCAACGCTTTATCAAGACGTCGGTGTAGGATGCAGTGAAAACGGCAGGCGTGCACTAGCTTGGTATGGTGTGTGTGCGAGTGTGTGCATGCGTGCGGCTGTATGTAAAGGCTTGTCTCATGTACGTGCCGAGGGGGTGGCTTGCGCGCGGGTGAGAGGAGGAAGGAAGAGGAGCAGGGGAGGAGGGGTGTGTGAGGTTCGCGGGTGCGACGCGCCAAGGAAGAAAACCATAACCCCACGAAACAAGTGGGGAAAAAAACATCGGAAGTGATTACACAGCCGGTGTCGATTCGTTGATTTGTTTGGTCGCCGAAGCCGGGGGCGTCGCCGCGCCATGCTATGTCAGGCTACGCGTCCTCCGAATCGTGCTCCCGCTGCAGTGTTGGCCTCATGTCAGCGCTTCCACTCGTTCCGAATCGTGCTCCCGCTGCAGCGCTGGCGTCATTATTTCCCGGCGCCATGCCACGGCATGGTTTTCGGTCCAGCCAGACAGGCCCCAAAATCTAAAAAATTACACCCCGAAAAAACCATCCGAAGTGATTACACGTTCGGTGTTGATTCGTTGATTTTTGGGGCCGCAGAAACCCCCCAAAACTTTGGGGCGTCGCCACGCCATGCTATGTCAGGCTTCGCGCTGGCCATGGTAAGGGATGGGAGGGAGGGGCAGGACGTCAGATATGACGCGAGCGCACCTAGCTTGTCCTCGTCATCCTCCGCTTCCTTCCCCTCCTCCTCCTCCTCAAGCAAGCCTCACCCCAGATGGCTACGACAGGCTAGAAAAGCACGTTGTCTCAGGCCAAACCCAAGACAGTCAGGCGAGCTCGAGCAGCCCAGGATAATGCCAGCCCCAAGTCCCAAAAGGTGCTCAAAGCAGCTGCCGCGATCATGCCTGTCGCACCACAAGTCGGGTAGCAACCAGTCACGGCCTCTTGCTAGGCCGACCCAGGAAGAGCCCAGGCAAAAGTGTCGAGGCGTGCGCCTCATGTTTTTGAAATGATGTTTCCCGGTCAGCTGTGGCGAAAGATGCCGCCTTTGCCAGCAGGCAGTATGCTGGTGCATGTTTGTTTTGCGAGCACAGGCTTCAGGCGCATGTTCTCCCCGCCCCCTAGCGAGGATGCGCTGCCATGCTATGGCGGCCACACTTGCAGGCAGGGGTTCCAGCTGGCGGGGGCGGGACTCGCAGGGGGGGTGGAATGGTTATGCGAAAAAGCATGTAGTCCCACCAGCCCTCTGGGCGGAGGTGGTTTAGAGAGCCCGTTCTGTTCCACCCCCTTCTGCCCCTTCGGGGAAGTGTTTATCACTGTTCCCTATTAATAAACACCCCCTCCCCCAGGCGACTGGGGGCCAACCAGGGACCATGACGGCCCCTCCCCCACCATCCCTTGTAAAAGAAATGCAAACACACACACACACACACACACACACTGCCTCCAAATTCGGAACATGCGCAGCCAACCCGATGCGGCCCCCCCACACCACCCCTGACAAAAAACAGTACAGAGTACACTTGGCGGCGGCGGCGGCGGCTGCGGCGGCTGCGGCGGCGGTGGCGGCGGCTGCGGCGGCTGCGGCGGCGGCGGCGGCGGCGGGGGCGGCGGCGGCAGCGGCGGCGGTTGCGCGGCGGGGCGGCGGCGGTGGCGGCAGCGGGCGGCGGCGGGCGGCGGTTTGGCAGCGGGGGGGGGGCGGCGGCGGCGGCGGCGGCGGCGGCGGCGGCGCGGCGGCAGCGGCAGGCGGCGGCGGCGGCGGCGGCGGCGGCGCGGCGGCGGCGGCGGCGGCGGGCAGCGGCGGCGGCGGCGGCGGCGGCGGCAGCGACGGCGGCGGCGGCGGAGGCGGCGGCGGCGGCGGATTGGCCCCCAGTAGCTGCCCGTCCAAAGACGACTGCTGAATATGCTGAGGCTCGGGCCAGACTCGGGTGCTACGTATGTGTTGGGAGGGCGGGTGGGAGCGAGCGAGACGGCTTGCGGGCGGGGAGGGGGTCTTGACCCCTCCCCCTCCCCCCTCCCCCTGGGCCTGGAGGGGGGGACCGCAGGTCGTTGGAGCGTCTGTTTTGGCCTAAGATGGCTCCAAGACGCCCCAAGAGAGCTCAAAAGACCTCCAAGATCGCTCAAGATAGCCATCGATGACTCAAGATAGCTCCTAACAAGCCTACACGAGGCTCCAAGACCGCCCCAAGACGGCCCCAAGTGGCAACGGAGCCTCCCAAGGACGCTCCCGACGGGCCAAAATCCTTCGAAAACCAGTGGAAAATTAATGTGTTTGGCCTTCTCGCCTTTTCCCTTTCAATGGGCTCTGGAGGCTTCAAGATGGCCCGAAGATGGCCCAAGAGAGCCCCAAAACAGGCACCAGAAAGGCCCAGGACGGGCCCAAGAGCCCCCAAGAGCTACCCAAGAGCGGCCCAAGAGCGCCCAAGAGGCGGCTTTTAGGGTTCCGAAGAGGGGGCCGTAATTGACGCCGCGTTCCTTTTTGACCGTGGCCTCCAAGATGATACCAAGACACCTCCCAGACCCCCCCCCAAAGAGCCCCAAGAGGGCCCCAAGACCCTCCAAAAGAGCCCCAAGGGTGCCCCAAGAGGCACCACGAGGACCGCAAAAGGTTCCAGAGACCTGCAGCATAGCCCGCAGGAGCGACAAACCCAGACCCGCCTTCATGGTTGACTTCGTCGTCGTCTTCGTCGTCGTCGGAGGCGACATCGGTGTCGTGGTCATCGTCATCGTCGTAGCTTTTTTCCCCTCTCCCCCCACCGACTTTCTTCCTCCTTCTTCGCCTCGTCCTCCTCCCGTTCCTCATCCTCCGCCCCTCCTCCTCCTCCTCCTCCTCCTCCTCCTCCTCCTCCTCCTCCTCCTCCTCCTCCTCCTCCTCCTCCTGCTCCTCCTCTAACTCCTATCGTCGTCGTCGTCTTCGTCGACATCGTCGACGTCGTCTTCGACGTCGTCGTCTTCGCCGACGTCATCGTCGTCGCCGTCGTCGTCGGGTGCGTCGTCGTTATTCTGGTTATCGCCGTCGTCCTCCTCGTCGTCGCTATCCTCATCTCTCCGCACACCGCCTTCTCTTCCTCCTGCTCCGCCTCGTCCTCCTCCCAATGCCCCCACAAGAATGTCTAACAGAAAGTAGGTAGGAGGTGAGCGGAAGAGGAGGAGACATGCAAGAGCAGGAATAAACACGCCCGAAAGTCACGACCGTAGGTGTGCGTCGCAAAACGTGCTGTTTTGGGATGGGCTGGTGCGGATTTTTTTGTTACAGCCGCAGGCGGAAGCGCCGGCGGTGGCAGGTCAGGGTCGGGCTGCGGCCGTAACAAACTAGCCGGGCGCGCGCGGGGGCCGCGGATCAGGCGGCGGTGCAAGCTGCAGCCCAGGGAGTCTGAAGGGAAACAGGAACCCAGGGAGCAGGGAGGACGCTGCCAAAATGGCGCGATGCACACCCCCAGTCAAGAGTCGTGTCGGTCCGACGACCTCAAGGCAGTGGGGATCTTGACTCCGTGCAAGAAGAGCGTCAAAGAGCCCAGGGTGTCTGCCGGGTATGAGCGAGACCGTAGGCGAGAGAGCTGACGCAGTCCTGCAGGAAGAAGGGACTCTGACAGCGCCAGCGAACCGTCGCAGCTTCAGAGTACGCATCAACGCGGCTGAAAAGGCACGACTGAAGTCAGTGACAACCGATGCACGTCGACCCTCAAACCAACTGCGGAAGAATGCGTTCGCACGCGAAAGATCAACGACGTGATGTGACGCAGTGCGGAAGGTACACCTGCTCCCGACCTCGGCGAGAGACACAAAGGCCAATCGAAGATGACAGGGCGTGTACCAGGAAGCAACTAAATGACATAACAAAGAGCAGCTCTCCAGGAGACTCTGACGGACCAGAAACTGTGGAAATAGCGCTCTGAGAAAGCTGCGCTGCCGCATACCCACTGCAGCACAAGCAATCCGTAGTCACGAAGAAGCCCAGGAAGTGACCGCTCAACAAGGTTGAGCGTGGGAGCGACGATGGGGTGACGTCAGTGCGCACGGATCCTTGCGGCGAGCGGTGCACCACTAGCCACCGGGGTGGGCACGTCTGGGCCAACCGCTGCCAAACTGTGGCAAGTCATGCACGGGAGCACACCTGCGACCCAGAGTCCGAGTAGGGCCGCAGCGGACCGGGCGGGCACTCCGGCAAACGCGGGGCGAACCACAACGCTCAAGACCGCCTGAGTAACGTTGAGACCCACTGACGATGAGCCCAAGCCCAGGGTCGCTCCCAGGGAAGGCGGAGAAGCGCGGCTGAAGGCCGCAGTATCTTGGGGAAGCCCAGGGAGCGAGAGCACGGCTCTGAGGGTGACGAGGCGAAGCCATCTTTGCGTCGGTCACAGAACCGCGGGGCCGGGGCGAGCCTGGCAAGGTGAAAGCAGCTACAGCGGGGCCGGGGGCCACTATGACTACACGCAACACGTACTGGTGTTGCCATGCAGACGGCATTGCTGGTACACACGCTTGGGTCCTAAGGCAGGAAGTGCACGTACCAGGGAGGGCGGCGGAAGGCCGCCACACGAGTATAGGGTCCGATGAGCAGCTGAAGGCCGCTGTACTTGAGTGGGAACCCAGGGAGTGAAAGCGCGGCGCAGGGACGAGGCGAAGCACTTGCGTCGGTCACGAAGCCGCACGGCCGGGGACGGGACCCGCCCGGGCCAGAAGTGAGAACAACTACAGCGGGGCCGAGGGCCAACTAAGGTCTACACGCAGCACTCCCCCGCGCTGCAAGGCAGATGGTATTGCTGGTAGACACACTTGGGTCCTAAGGCAGGAAGTGCGTGTACCAGGGAGGGCGGCAGCAAGGCCGCCACACGGGTTGAGAGAGCCCAGGGAGGCAGCTGAAGGCTGCGCGAAGTGTGAAACTCGGACGCTACACCTGTCCCTCTAGGGGATGGGATGGGTGGGAGGGGAGCTCAGTCGCCCCATCGTTGCCTTTTTTCGCCACGATCGTCTGGCATGCCGCCACCACGCTTGCCTCCTGACTGCCACCGGTCGTCGTGCCAGCCAGCGCTCCAGTCACTCTGCCGGGTGTCCCAGGCGCCCCAGGAGCTCGTCGCCCGGTCGTGCCAGCTACTCTTCTGGTGGTTGCCCTTGCCCGTGCCGTCGGGCCAGGTGTGGCGCAGGTATTCGGCCCGCAACGTTGCCCAATCGATGTGGAAGTTATACTTCCTGTCCATCACGTAGGCATCGTATCCACAATGCTTCCAGTCATCCAAAAACTTGTTGATGGTCGCGTCCGAGTGCAGCCTCGGGTCTGACTTGGGTTCCCTGGTCCCAGGGATCCGGATACCTTTTGTGCAGGCCGTCCACAGAGCACAGAATACTCCACCCAACTCCATTTGGTGCCTGGTGATGCGCTTGGCGGGCAACTCTCCGCGGCGCTCCAAGTCCACGGAGCCCAACCAGGCCTTGTACATGGGGCCTCCATGGGCGTCTGTCAGCTGGTTGAGTGCGTGTCGCTCCGTTGATCTAGAGTAGGCAGGCCTATGGCCAAGTGCCTGTGGGTTACGTAGTGGGGGGCGGCGATCCTGCGTAGTACCTCTGTCTCGGGCAATTTCGTCGTGTCCTGGTCCCCTGGTCCCACTGGCGCTCTGCTCGGTGTTGGCTGTGCCACCCCAGGCGACTATCGGGTCGTGGTCGGCGCTGGGTTCGATGCTGTCTGCCGCTGGGCTTTGCTGAGGCGCCTTGTCGCTGGGGCCATCGTCTTCAACTTCCGTGGCCGAGCCCGTACAGGATCCCGGAGGAGGAGACTCTTGGGGGCCTCCAAAGTCGGCTGAATCCGCTTTTTCAGTAGGAGGGATTTCGTCTTCGCCGTCCTCGTCTTTGGCAGCGAGGTGAGGCACATTCGGGTCACCAAAATGCGTGTCGGCGTCTTTCGTACCCAAGGGGTTGTCTGCACCGGTCGCAGTAGAGGTGTTTAGTCTGTCCTCACTCATTGCCTGCACGTGCGACTCCGCAAGGGAGGTGATGGTTGCCGAGGCCAGGGCGTCGGCGCTGAGGCTGAATAGGAAACTCGTCAGCGTGCCCATCTCGTGTCTGACAGGGGTGAAACCACTCGCCGGGGCGAGGGCCACGGCGTGCCTCTCCCAGGACTTCTTGTGTTTTTCGCCGTTGGTGAGGTGGGGGACGACCCGCGCGGCGGCCAGTCGTTTGCCTTCCCAGGGCTGGTTGAGCGGGGAACAATCCTTCGAGATGTATTCGCCGTACGCCGTCCTGAGAAACCCCGTCAACCGTCCGCCTGGCCAGGAGGCTTCTTCGTTTTTAGGCTCTGGGATGTTGTCATCGCGATGGCTGTGACAGAACTGTCGCCAAGTGTAGTCCAGTCCAGGGTGGAAGTCCCGGAGGTAGGTCACCAGAAGTCGCTGAACAACCACGTTTCCGCTGCCAGATCCGCTCCTGGGGCCATCTGAGCTGAGCGTGGGGTTGTTGACGCCCCTGCAGTCCAGGAGTGGCCACTGCGGGACTGGCAGCTCTGGCAGGAGTTCCATGAGCTGTGCAAGAGTCCTGGGGGTTTGCTCGGCCGCGGGGGCCGCTCCACCCGAGGCGCTAGACCAAGGGAGGTTTGCCGCTCCAGCCTTGGTGAAGCGATCTGGGGCCTTGGCGTCAGCGCCCATCCATGGAAGGGATCTAACAATGTCCACTGGCACATCCGCTACTATCTGGCTGTTGAGCGTTGGGAAGACAGGGGCCTCAGCTGGATACAGTGCCCTGTAATCTCTGCAAGAGGAGGAGACATGCAAGAGCAGGAATAAACACGCCCGAAAGTCACGACCGTAGGTGTGCGACGCAAAACGTGCTGTTTTTGGATGGGCTGGTGGGGATACGCGAAGCGTGAACAAATCAAGCAGCTCCCTGCCTGGGGGGCCTCTTGGACCGTCTTGGGGCGATATCGGGGGCCTATCGGGCCGCTTTGGACGCTGCGAAATCCCAAACAGCGGAAATGTTAAACTTACACATTTTCCTGAAGGGCTGGGACGATGTTTGCTTCGTCGGGGCTCCCTTAACAGCCTCTTGGGGCGTCTTGGAGGCCTCTTGAGCCGTCTTCAGACCATCGAGGTTCCTCTTGGCGCGCTCTGGTGCTGTCTTGGGTCTCTCTTGCGCCTCTCCGATGACCCCTCTGATCGCCTTAAGTCTGCTCGCAAGGCCCGGCAAGGCGTCCTGGGAGGCCCGGAAGGGCCAGCGGATCTTTTCCAAGGGCGTCCAGGGGGCTGTGAAACGTCCAAAAGGGTGTCCATGGCGTCCCTGGGGGGGGGGATCCGGTTTAGGGGTGGGGGGTGTGGGGGGTCCGGGTAATAAACATATAAGAAAAGGAAGATATATATATATATATATATATATACTCCTCCTCCTCCTCCGCCCCCTCCTCCTCCTCCTCCTCCTCCTCCTTCTCCTCCTCCTCCTCCTCATCCTCCTCATCCTCCTCATCCTCCTCCTTCCGCTCACGAGCGGCGAACGTCTCCATATCCACGCCCTCGCGGTCTGGATTCCAGGGCGCGATCTCGCGGAAACGCGGTCGCACGGATACGTTCCGCGCGGGGCATCCGCGAGAGAGCGCCCCGAGCCCGCGGGGTCGCGGCCCAAGAGCCCGACCCGCGAGGCAGTGGACACGGATGTTTCTGTCGCCCACGATCCGCAGCAGCGTACGCAAGAACAGCGAGAGGGCACCGAAACCCAACAAAATGGTGAACTTCTGGTCAAAGGTCCTCGACCGCGATGGGCCCATGACGAACGCCAGGAGGTAGCCTCATCGTCGTCGTCATCGCCGTCGTCGGCCTCGTCGTCGTCGGCCTCGTCGTCGTCGTCCTCCTCCTCCTCCTCCTCCTCCTCCTTCTCGTCCTCCTCCCCCTCGTCGTCGGTGGCCGTTGATGAAGACCGCGATGGTTCCGATTAGCACAATCATCTTTTTGCTGCTGCCGATGTCGGTGGCAACCTGCTGGGGCAGAAAAGCACATTCAGAAAAGTCAGGCAAACGATGACTCCAAATATAAAAAAATCGGAACACAGTTGCGGCAATGCTGCGCGTGACGGACAATATGCTCTATTCAAGCTAACCTCAGGTCGGGCACGTCCCCCTGCAGGCAGATTTTGGGCGAAAGATCAAAACAACTCAAAATATGCTCAACAAACAATCAAAAATGATCAAAAAATCGTCCTCTGACTATTGTGTTTGAATATTCCTCCTGTAAAGAGACACGCCCGACTTAAACCTAACCGCGCCCGGGCCACTCGGTGCACGCTGTTCCACGCTATTCTCGCTACAATTCCATCCTGGAGACTCCTAAGGCTGATCACGAGCTTCGGCTTGCCGGCCGCCACACTGAACCCCAACCTAACCCGAAGACCCGAATTTTGGGTTGGGGGGGTACGGGTTCCATATCTATATATATATATGTGTTGTGTCCCCACATCCAAAGTGTGGTTCTTGTTTTCTCTGGACACCCCGCGCAGGAACAGGAACCCACCATCATTATCATCATCACTCATTCCTCACTCACTCACTCACTCATCATCCCTCGCACACTCACTCACTCACTCACTCACACACTCACTCACTCTCTCACTCACTCACTCATCAGCACTCACATATGATGATGATGATGATGATGATGATGATGATGATGATGATGATGATGATGATGATGATGATGAGTGTGCGCGTGAGCGAGTGTGATGATCATTATCATCACCAGTCAGTCAGTCAGTCACTCACTCACTCACTCACTCGCCTTGGGCCTCGTATTTGAGTGACTTGCGAGGAAGTCTCAAGCGGGAGCCCCCTCCCTATGGGGCCCGCGGATCATGTTACTAATCCGAGCGGGTCATCCGATTCTTGTAAGTGTCGCCACTTTTGGGCTCTCGCGCTGCCAGAACGCCATTCCCAGGCCACATCTGTGAGTGAATTGCGAGGAAGTCTTAAGCGGGAGCCCCCTCCCTAAGGGGCCCGCGGATCATGTTACTAATCCGAGCGGGTCATCCGATTCCAGTAACTGTCGCCACTTTTGGGCCCTCGCGCTGCCATAACGCCCTTCCCAGGCCACATTTGTGAGTCAATTGCGAGGAAGTCTCAAGCGGGAGCCCCCTCCCTATGGGGCCCGCGGATCATGTTACTAATCCGAGCGGGTCATCCGATTCTTGTAAGTGTCGCCACTTGTGGGCTCTCGCGCTGCCAGAACGCCATTCCCAGGCCACATTTGTAAGTGAATTGCGAGGAAGTCTTAAGCGGGAGCCCCCTCCCTATGGGGCCCGCGGATCATGTTACTAATCCGAGCGGGTCATCCGATTCCTGTAACTGTCGCCACTTTGGGGCTCTCGCGCTGCCAGAACGCCACTCCCAGGCCACATTTGTGAGTCAATTGCGAGGAAGTCTCAAGCGGGAGCCCCCTCCCTATGGGGCCCGCGGATCATGTTACTAATCCGAGCGGGTCATCCGATTCTTGTAAGTGTCGCCACTTGTGGGCTCTCGCGCTGCCAGAACGCCATTCCCAGGCCACATTTTGAATGCCCGGAGCCATCTGTAGGCCACTTCGTTTTCTTCGTGTTCCCAGAACACCACTCCCGGGCCACTTTCTGAATGTCCGGAGCCAAAACAGGAGGGCGAGGTCGGGGGCAGTGTAGGGAGCGGGGGGAGGGCCCGCGCCAGGGCGAGAAGAAATATACGCAGAAGAGACAGCCAGGACGCCTCACCAACCACGAGGACGACGGTGAGGGCTTTTTCCAGATTCGCCCAGAAGATTCTCATGTGGGGTCCTTCCGTCGGAGTATTCAATCTTCCCCGACCTACCCCCCCACTGGAGTTGGAGGGCGAACTGAGGCCTTCGGGCTGGGTTGGGGTGGTTTGGTGGGTGGTGACTGATCTGCGCCACTGCACGATGCTGCGCATATCCCTGATGAGGGCAGCGCGCCTCGCAATCGCCTGTGGATGGGCCGGTGGGGATACGAGCGGCGGCCACAATGAAACAGTGCGTTACCCTTAAGGTCGGGCGTGCCCCCCTACAGGCAGATTTTGAACGAAAAATAAAAAGTCAAAAAATGTACAAAAAAAAATATCGAAAATACTCCATAAATAGTCCCCACACAATTTCCTTACTAATCTTCTAGATATTCCTCCTGTAGAGGGACATGCACGACTTAACATTACCCGTGCTGTGATCTTACAAATAGCACTTCTGATCAAGCCATGCCATGCGGGCCACGCGCGCGAGCTGGACGAGGCCACTCCTGTCACGTACGACGGTGCGGGTCACACCCGAGGGCGGAACGCGCACCATCCCTGTCCAACATTACCACGCCACGCGGTCCGAACACGCGCGCCAATCCTTACCCGCGCCACTGCCAAGATGCGCGCATGAGTTTATGAACTTGCACTGCCTTGTGAATGAACTGGGCGAACGCAAATTGGAACAACATCCGATCGCTCACGTCAGTCACGGCCTCCAGCATCATGCATGAGCTTTATGGTACGACGGGCTAGTCCAGAGTAAAGGTCTATGTTTGGGAAGGCGGGTGAGCTTGAAGCAGCACCTCGGCACTAGAATACACCCAACTCCCACACGCACGATATGTTCAATGATACCAGAGAAAAAAGCCCAGCATAAGAAATTGTAAGGCTATAGGGCTATAGGGCTATAGGGCTATAAGATTCTCGGGCTACAGGGTTATAGGGCTAAAGGGCTATATGGCTATAGGGCTATGGGGCTATAAGGCAAGAAGGCTATAAGGCTATATGGCGATAGGGCTATAATACTATTGGGCTATGGGGCTATAGGGCTGTTAGGCCTATAGGGCCATAGGGCTACAGGGCTATAGGGCTATAGGGCTATAGGGCTATAAGGCTACAGATCTGTAAGACTATAGGGTTATAGGGCTATAGGGCTATAGGGCTATAGGGCTATAGGACTATAGGGCTATAGGGCTATGGGGCTATGGGGCTATAAGGCAATAAGGCTGTAAGGCTATATGGCGATAGGGCTATGGGGCTATAGGGTTATTAGGGCTATAGGGCTATTGGGGCTATAGGGCTATAGGGCTATAGAGCTATAGGGCGATAGGGCTATAGGGCTATAAGGCTACAGAGCTATAAGGCTATAGGGCTATAAGGCTATAGGGCTATAGGGCTACCGGGCACCCGGGCACCTGGGCACCCGGGCATGCCGCCGAAATCGGCGCCCCACCTCACCTGACCATGTGAATACGCCAGGACCCCTACAGGGGAAGCTCTGACTGGGAAACAATCAGACTCTCCCGCATGCCCGATCAGCGAGGACCCGATCTGGCATTGCGTCGGCCAGGGGTGTCTGGAAAGTGGGTTGACCCGAATAGCCCGAAAAGCCAGAAAAGCCCGAAAAGCCTGAAAAACCCGAAGAGCCTGAAAAGCTTGAGTTGCGAGGATGTCTCGAGCGACGGCGCCCGAGTTGCGAGGATGTCTCGAGTGGCGAGCTTTTCTGGCTTTTCTGGCTTTTCTGGCTTTTCGGGTCAACCGTGCGCCTATTTGGGTAATTTGGGCTACTCGGGCTACGCTGGCCAGAGTTGCGAGGATGTCTCGAGCGGCGGCGCCAGAGTTGCGAGGATGGTTCGAGCGGCGGGCTTTTCGGGCTTTTCGGGCTTTTCAGGTTATTCGGGCTACTCGGGCTACGCTGGTCAGAGTTGCGAGGATGTCTCGAGCGGCGGCGCCAGAGTTGCGAGGATGGTTCGAGCGGCGGGCTTTTCGGGCTTTTCGGGCTTTTCAGGTTACTCGGGCTACTCGGGCTAAGCTGGTCTGAGTTGCGAGGATGTCTCGAGCGGCGGCGCCAGAGTTGCGAGGATGTCTCGAGCGGCGGGCTTTTCGAGCTTTTCGGGCTTTTCGCGGTAATCCGGTTGACCCGAAAGCCCGAAAAGCCCGAAAAGCCCGAAAAGCTTGAGTTGCGAAGATGTCTCGAGCGACGGCGCCCGAGTTGCGAGGATGTCTCGAGCGGCGGGCTTTTCTGGCTTCTCGGGCTTTTCGGGTCAACCGGGCGCCCATTCGGATTATTCGGGCTACTCGGGCGCTGGCCAGAGTTGCGAGGATGTCTCGAGCGGCGGGCTTGTCGGGTCAACCGGGGCCCCCATTCGGGCTATCCGGGCTACTCGGGCTACGCTGGCCAGAGTTGCGAGGATGTCTCCAGCGGCGGCGCCAGAATTGCGAGGATGTCTCGAGCGGCGGGCTTTTCTGGCTTTTCGGGTCAAGCGGGCCCCTTTCGGGCGATTCGGGCTACTCGGGCTACGCTGGCCAGAGTTGCGAGGATGTCTCCAGCGACGGCGTTAGAGTTGCGAGGACGTTTCCAGCGGCGGGTTTTTCGGTCTGTTCGGGCTTTTCGGGTCAACCGGGCGCTCATTCGGGCTATTCGGGCTCCTCTGGGACCTTGGACGGTCCGGCCGCCCGAGCCGAATCGCCCGTTAGGGTTACGCGTGCGTGCTTTTTTCCAGCGCGCGTCATACTTTAATGTCCCGCCCGCTCTACCCGCTCGCCCGACCCGAACCGCCCGTTAGGGTTATATGAGCGTGTTTTTTCGAGCACGCGTCATTCTTTGATGTCCCGCCCGCCCGATCCGCCCGCCCGACCCGAACCGCCCGTTGGGGTTACACATGCATGTTACCTCGAGCAGCGGTCCCAGGGAGGTTCTCGTCCGGCCCCTCCTCCTCCTCCTTCTCCTCCTCCTCCTCCTCCTCCTCCTCCTGCTCCCTCTCCTCCCCTCTCCTCCTCCCCCTCCCCCTCCTCCTCCTCCTCCTCCTCCTCCTCCTCCTCCTCCTCTTCCTCCTCCTCTTCCTCCTCATCTCCCTCCTTCTCCTCCTCCTCCTCCTCCTCCTCCTCCTCCTCCCGAACAGCGTCGTATGTTCGGGTCCGCCGGTCCGACCCGACTCGCCGGTTAGAGTTACGCGCGCTTTCTTTGTTGTTGAACATGCGTCATACTTGAATGTCCCGCCCGCCCGACCCAACTCGCCCGACCCAACCTGCTCATGAGTTACACAAGCTCGTTTGTTTTTTAGCATGCATCATACTTTAATTTCTCGCCCGCCCGCCCCGTCCGTTAGGGTCCGCTCGCCCGACTCGACCCGCCCATTACGGTTACGCGTGCGTGTTTTTTCGAACATGCGTCATACTTGAATGTCCCGCCCGCTCGACCCGATCCGCCCGTTAGGGTCCGCCCGCCCGATCCGATTCGCCCGTTACGGTTACGCGTGCGTGTTACTTCGAGCACGCGTCATACTTGAATGTCCCGACCGCCCGACCCGCTCGCCCATTAAGGTCCGCATCCGATACGACTCGCCCGTTACGCTTACGCGTGCATGTTTTTGAACATTCGTCATACTTTAATGTCCCGCCCGCCCGACCCGACCCGCCCGTTAGTCTCCGCCCGATCCGATCCGCCCGTTAGGGTTCCGCGTGCGTTTTACTTCGAGATCGCGCCCGAGTTGTGAAGATGTCTCGGGCGCCGGCACTCGAGCGGGTGTCTCGAGCGGCGGCGCACGAGTTGCAAGCATGTTTCAAGCGACAAGCGCTCTCGAGCTATTCGACCTATTCGGGCTTTTCGCGCTGCTCGGGCTTTTCGGGCTATTCGGGCTTTCGGGCTTTTCGGGCTTTTCTGGTGACCCGGGCGCCCATTTGGGCTGTTTGGGCTAGTCGGGCTACTCTGGCCAGAGCTGCGAGGATGTCTCGAGCGGCGGCGCTCGAGTTGCGAGGATGTTTCGAGCGTGGGCTTTTAGGGCTTTTCGGGCTTTTCGAGCTTTTCGGGCTTTTCGGGTCAACCTGGTACATTTTCGGGCATTTCGGTCTTCGGCCTTGTCGGGTCAATCTGGCACTGTTTCGGGCTTTTCGGGCTTTTCGGGTCAACCCAGTTACAGACACCCCTCGCCGACGCAGTGCGATCTGGGGCACGCGGTACATATCGCGCAGAAATCACTTTGCTAATTATCACACATTGTGAATGGGCCGGATTCGGCCCTGGGCACCTTCAATTGCCATCGCAGTACGTAAGCGACGATGTTATCACTGCAGTGTTTAACAGTCCCTCTCTAGCAACACTATGTCGGCTACGCGCGCGCACATGTCAAAATCACTAAAGACGTATTTTTTCAAAGCAAACCCTGCTGAACCGCACAACATCTGCTCGCTTCCCTGCGCGCACACATCTACACATCGTGAGATAATCATTTCTTCTAACATGAACATCTGACCCATATCAGAAACACACACGCTGTTTAATGACCATCTACCCCGCATCATGACATCGTACCGCGCGCGACACGTGCGCTCCTCTTGTACACTGCAGAGCGCACTGCATGAGCTCATACAGAATGCCTCGCGGCCCACGCGCGCGCGCCAATCCCCTACAACACTGTTAGCACTGTGCGAGCAAGATGTCATCAAATTAAAAGGCCTTGCGCAAGTTCAGATCTTCAATCAAGTCAAGTCGACCGTTTCTGTAATGATGTTCTATCGTGTGAAAGAGGTGCCCGACGATACAAAGGAATGCAAATGAGGAAAGGATTGCGATTCACTGGGGGGGGGATGGAACATCGTGGTAGCATATAGAGTCCACTCCGCTCTACTCCTCTCTACTCTGTTACACACGGGCACACAACCCAATGAAGTATCCACAGGGGCTCACTGAATACACAGGAACACATTGGAGCACCGAAAAAAAAACATAGGAAGCCATCGAGGTACATCCATCGTGCAAGGGCTTCTCAACAGCAGCAATAGAGTCCGATTATTGTAAGAAAAAATCAGGATCAAGACTGAACGCGGAAACGTCGGTGTCAATCTTGGTCATCGTCCACCGTGGTCAGCGCCATTTCGTGGACGATTCTCTCGCATCGGCTACGGCGGGCCTGGACCATGACCAAGATCGGCGTCGACAAGATCCCGCGACATCTTGATTATGGTCGTCATGTCCCTGCCCTCGAGCTATCCCGCTCCCTGCGGACAGAAGGAGAACTACAACGGCAGCATAGCCCACTCGACACGGCTCGGGACGTCCTGGGATGGCGCCCTCCGCGCCCCGACCGCCTCCCCGCGCCGCTGCAGTGCGCGCCCTCCACGCCGCTCCTGGCGCGATTCGCAGACGCCCGAAGCATATGCGCGCGGACCTGTGAGTCCCCGACGGCGGGGCTGGTCGGAAGGGCAAAGATCGGGGAGACGTAAGACCCGGGTACGGGGGACTCGGAAATCCCCGACGAGGTCGTCAAAAAAATGACGAGGCCGAGCCTGCATTTTGACGAGGCCTCCCGCTGCAGACATCCCACGAAACCCCTCCTCGTCAAAATCCGAGGCGCGGTCGTCAAAAAACGGTGGCGAACCCGAGTCCCGGCAAACCCGGGTCTTACGCTCCCCCGAAAAGAGTTGGGGGACCCGGCACGGGGCCTCGGATCTGGCCAAGGCCCAAGTCCCCGAAACGCCGACCGCAGCCCCTCGAGGTCGAGCTCAGTTCGTCAGAATCTCGACCGTCGCCCATGCAGAATAGAAATCCGATGTATAAACACATGTGTTTGTAGGCGTGTGCGTGTGTGTGTAGGTGTGTAGGTGTGTGTGTAGGTGTTTGTAGGTGTGTAGGTGGGTGCTTGCGTTCACTGTCGGCAGACACCTCGGGGTACGGGCGGCCGGTGACGAACAGCATGCGCGTCTGGAGCAGGTAATACTCGGCAAACAGTACCGCGGCCGCGATAACGACCATGCCGGGGCTCACCATTCCGAAGACTGATATATACGCGAAGGCCAGGATCAGTTCCAGAGTGTCCTCGACAAACGAGCCTCCAAAAGAGTAGTATTCATACTTGGCGTACGCATGGCACTTCGCTTGGACTTGCAAGGAGGTATAGCACACTTTAGTAAGCGATGCGGAGCCCTTCGATACTAATTGCGATGCTGTTGAGATCTCATTATTGATGTCCCACCGAACTTGCACCATGGGAAATAATAAAAGCCCCACTGTTACAATAACGTGCGTGACAAACTGGCAAAGGATCATGCTTTGGAGATCCGAATGACAGTTCGTTTGACAGTCTACAGCAGACTCATGCATAGGAATCTTATGGCAGTCGTACTTCGGAAGGCAATAAGATATGCAAAACTCATCGCCTTCGTACTTCTCCCCATTCAGGAGCATGTCCCAAGACATATGCCGAAATGCCACCTCGGCATTGATCAGTGCGTACATGCACAGCTTATCCTCGAACGTCGCCTCATTCAGCACGCCCGCCTCTCCAGCGTCTGGCCCTGCAGGCCACTGCACATACCCGTCGGCGTGGCCTTGCTCAGACAGGGGCCCGTACGCCTTCTCTACTGCAGCCTTGAAGCTGTCGCCGCAGTAAGCCATCGTGAGCTTGTCGAACATGAATATGCTCATCGCGGGCCAGATAACGAAGAAAGTCTTGAAGGTCGCCAGTCTCATAAAGAGACCGTCGTCGAAGCGCTGCTGCGTCTTGTGATTTTCCCACCCTGTGAGAACTGGTGCGATTTTGCCCCACAGCCACTTCGCGAACACTACCATGAAAGCGATTGCAAAGTCCGCAACTTCTTCGTCTGATACCCACGCATGCAAAGTAAAAGACACGGCCCGCCTGTACAGCTTCATGGCTGCAACACCGATGATGAACAGAGCGCAGTACAACACAGTACAGAAAGCCGCCGCGTAGTTGACGTAGCGTTCCCTGGACCTGCCCACGATATGTTCGTCGAACGTGCTCAAGTTATTCCCTCTACTTGTCATCAACCGTCCCGTGTTCTCAGCACTCACGCCCCACACCTGCGCCAGCCTTGCGCTGCTGCGGTTGAGGCGGACCTCGAAGAGGATCGCCCAGCAGACAATCGCCGCACCTAGCACCATCCTGCAGTGGTTCTCCTCCCACCGGTTGAGGTCCACGAGACGGAACAGGCAGAAGAAGCAGAACGCGATCCCGCCCAGCACGACGATGGCTCTGCTGAAAAAGGCGAAGAAGTGAAAGAAGAAACCCACCTGTCTGTCTCCCTCTCTCTCTCTCTCTCTCTCCCTCCCCTGCGATTCGACGCCGCGAAAATTCACGACCAGAGGCCTAAGAACCATCTTTCTGCTGCATTTTTCGAACCGGATCGATCTGTGATGGTCCCAGGGGCGAAAACAAGGCGACAACGTCGGTTCCGAACAAGAATCCAACGCCCAAATCTCAGGATCTCGGAAAACGAAGAGGAGGAGGACCGGCTTTCCAAAACCGTCAACGGCCAATTTTCCAAAGCCGTCCACGGTTTAATACCGCAGGGGCCGTCGAAGTTCTCGACGCCACCCGCGTGCGATGCGGGCCGACGCGGGACCCGACTGCTCCAGGATGCGCCCGCGATGTTCTGCGACGGACCAAAGGTCTGGGCATCTCTCCCCCATCTCTCTCTCTCTCTCTCTCTCTCTTTTTCTGTCTCATCTCTCCTTCTATTGTTTTGTTCTCTGCCTCTGTCTCTCCCTCTCCCTCTCTCTCTCTCTCTCTCTCCTTTTTCACACACACACACACACAATCTCTCTCTCTCTCTCTCCCACCCTGACCAGAGGGGAGTGGGTAAGCCGAAAGGCCCCCCCCCTCCGAGAAACCAGGGGGTGGACCTGAAAATTCCCCCCCTCCCCGGAAACCTGGGTAGGGGCCACCCCCCCGTGTCCCCCGCGAACACGACCGATCGCAATCACTTCGGACCGATCGTCGACCACTTCGGACCGATCGCAACCAGTTGCGATCGGTCCAAAGTGGTTGCGACGTTTTGGGGGGCGCTTCAAGAAGGTTTCGACTAAGGGAGAGATCATAAAAGCACTTCTGGATGCAGTGGGTTCCTTAAGCTTCCCGATGGAAATCTGGAAACCAGTTGCGACCCGTCCGATCGCCGACCGCTCGCCATCATCATCATCATCATCATCATCAGCATCATCATCATCATCATCAGCATCATCATCATCATCGTCGTCATCATCATCATCATCATCATCATCATCATCATCATCATCATCATCATCATCATCATCGTCATCATCATCATCATCATCGTCATCATCATCGTCATTATCATCAGCAGCATCTGCATCATCATCTTCCTCCTCCTCCTTCTGCTCCTCCTCCTGCTCCTCCTCCTCTTCCTCTTCCTCCTGGTCCTCCCCATCATCAGCATCATCATCATCAGCAGCAGCATTAGCTTACCATCATCATCATCACCACCACCAGCAGCGGCAGCATTAGCATAATCATCATCAGCATCATCGTCAGCATCATCGTCACCATCAGCAAAATAATCATAATCATAATCAGCATCAGCAGCATCATCATCATCAACAGCATCAGCATCAGCAATATCAGCATCATCGTCCTCATCATCAATATCATCATGAGCAGCAGCATTAGCATCATCATCACAATCATCAGCAGCAGCATTAGCACAATCGTCATCAGAAGCAGCATCGTCATCATCGTGATCAACATCAGCATCATCATCATAATCAGCATCATCAGCAGCAGCATCAGCATCGTCACCACAATCATCATCATCATCATCAGCATCAGCATCATCATCATCATCGGCATCATCATCATCATCAGCATCATCATCATCATCATCATCATCATCATCATCATTATCATCGTCATCATCATCAGCAGCATCTGCATCATCATCTTCCTCCTCCTCCTCCTCCTGCTCCTCCTCCTGCTCCTCCTCCTCTTCCTCTTCCTCCTGGTCCTCCCCATCATCAGCATCATCATCAACAGCAGCATTAGCTTACCATCATCATCATCATCACCACCACCAGCAGCGGCAGCATTAGCATAATCATCATCAGCATCATCGTCAGCATCATCGTCACCATCAGCAAAATAATCATAATCATAATCACCTTCAACATCAGCAGCAGCATCATCATCATCAGCAGCAGCATCAGCATCATCAGCATCATCGTCCCCATCATCAATATCATCATGAGCAGCAGATTAGCATCATCATCGCAATCATCAGCAGCAGCATTAGAACAATCATCATCAGAAGCAGCATCGTCATCATCGCCCTCAACATCAGCATCATCATAATCATAATCATCATCGTCAGCAGCAGCATCAGCATCGTCACCACGATCATCGTCATCATCAGCAGCAGCAGCATGAGCATCATCATCATCATCATCATGATCGTCAGCCGCATCAGCAGCAGCAGCATTAGCAGAATCATAATCAGCAGCAGCATCGTCGTTATCATCGTCATCAGCATCATAAACACAATCCGAACTAGCATCATCAACATCATCATCAAAAGCAGCAGCATCCGCGTCAGCATCAGCATCAGCATCATCATCATCACCACCACCATCCGAATCACCGCCATCATCAGCCGCATCCTCAACCTCTATCCTCCCTCTGCTTCTCCTCATCCTCCGTGTTGTCCCTCAATGCCCTCCAACCTCTAAACGTTCTCCTCCTCCCTCTCCTTAATCATCATTCCCTCCCTCCTCACCATGCCCCGCCTCACCTTCCATACCCCCATCTCATCAACCTCGTCCTTCGCACCACCATCATCATCACCACCATCATCATCATCATCGTCATCATCATCATCCTCATCATCATCAGCATCATCATCGTCATCAGTATCATCGTCATCATCATCATCAGCAGCATCTGCATCATCATCTTCCTCTTCCTCTTCCTGCTCCTCATCCTGCTCCTCCTCCTCTTCCTCTTCCTCCTGGTCCTCCCCATCATCAGCATCATCATCAACAGCAGCATTAGCTTACCATCATCATCACCACCACCAGCAGCGGCAGCATTAGCATAATCATCATCAGCATCATCGTCAGCATCATCGTCACCATCATCATAATAATCATAATCGTAATCAGCATCAACATCAGCAGCGTCATCATCATCAGCAGCATCAGCATCATCAGCAGCATCGTCCGCATCATCAACATCATCATGAGCTGCAGCATTAGCATCATCATCACAATCATCAGCAGCAGCATTAGAACAATCATCATCAGAAGCAGCATCGTCATCATCGTCATCAACATCAGCATCATCATAATCAGAATCATCATCAGCAGCAGCAGCATCAGCATCGTCACCACGATCATCGTCATCATCAGCAGCAGCATGAGCATCATCATCATCATCATCATCATCATCATCATCGTCAGCCGCATCAGCAGCAGCATTAGCAGAATCATAATCAGCAGCAGCATCGTCGTTATCATCGTCATCAGCATCATAAACACGATCCGAACTAGCATCATCAGCATCATCATCAGAAGCAGCAACATCCGCGTCAGCATCAGCATCAGCATCATCATCATCACCACCACCATCCGAATCACCGTCATCATCAGCCGCATCCTCAACCTCTATCCTCCCTCTGCTTCTCCTCATCCTCCGTGTTGCCCCTCAATGTCCTCCAACATCTAAACGTTCTCCTCCTCGTCCCTCTCCTTAATCATCATCCCCTCCCTCCTCACCATGCCCCGCCTCACCTTCCATATCCCCATATCATCAACCTCGTCCTTCGCACCATCATCATCATCATCACCACCATCATCATCATCATCATCCTCCTCATCATCATCATCAGCATCATCATCATCATCATGATCAGCATCATCACCACCATCATCAGCAGCATCAGCATCATCAGCATCATCACCATCAGCAGCAGCAACTGCATCAGCATCAGCAGCGGCAGCAGCATCTGCATCAGCATCATGAACATCGTCATCGCCATCAGCAGCTTCGTCACCATGAGCATGAGCATCAGCATCAGCATCCGCAGACTCATCATCATCCTCAACATCACCATCAGCTTCATCACCATCAGCATCATCACCGACATCATCATCAGCAGCAGCAGCAGCAGCAGCAGCATCCTCAGCAGCAGCATCATCATCAGCATCAGCATCCCCCTCCTCCTCCTCCTCCTCCTCCTCCTGCTCCTCCTCCTCCTCCTCCTTCTCCTCCGCTTCCTCCAAATTGTCCTCCTCCCCCTCCTCCTCCTCCTCCTCCTCCTCCCCCTCCTCCTCCTCCTTCTCCTCCTCCTCATCCTCCTCCTCCTGCCCCCCCTCCACCTCCCCCTCCTCATAGTCCTCCTCCTCCCTCCTCATCCCTCCTCCTCCTTCTCCTCCTCCTCCTCCGCCTCCTCCTCCTCATCAGCATCATCATCCGTCTCCTCTTTCTCGTCCTCCTCCTCCTCTTCTTATGCTTCTTCTTATGATTCGTATTAGTATTGGGCTTATGAATACTATTGGCATGATTACTACTAGAAGTATTATTATTAGTGTTCCTCCTCCTCCTCCTCCTCCTCCTCCTCCTCCTCCTCCTCCTACTCCCCCTCCCTCCCCGAAAGGAGCAGAAGGCCTCAGGGCGCACCCGACCACGACGGAGAACGCATGAGGAATGACGAGCGCAAGAGCCCTCAAGAATTCTCAAGAATCCATCCGGAATCCTTCAGGAGTCCTCGGGAAGCCGCAACAAGAGTCCCTCAGTAATCCCTCCAGAGTCCCTCTGGGAACCGCAACAGTTCCTCAGGAATCCCTCCAGCGTCCCTCAAGAATCCGCAACAGTTCCTCAAGGATCCCTCCAGACTTCCTCAAGAATCCCTCAAGGAAATCTGTGAAACAAATCCATTCAAAAATGCGTTGGGAATCCCTCCGGAATCCTCAAGAGTCTGTCCGGAATCCTCAACAACCCAAATGAATCGTTCGGGGATCCCCGAGAATCCTTCAGGAATCCTCAAAAAGAATCCTCCTGGAATCTTCGAAAATCTGTCAGGCATCCTCAGGGATCCGCAAGAATCCCTCTGGAATCCGTCTGGAACCCTCAGGAATCCGCAAGAGTCCCTCACGAATCCCTCTAAAGTCCCTCTGGAATCCGCAACAGTCCCTCAAGAATCCCTCCAGAATCCTTGAGGAGTCCTGCGGGAATCCGACGGGAATCCGTAAGGAATCCTTCAGGAATCCATCCAAAGTCCCCAAGGAATCTGGTAGAAATCCCTGAAGCATCCTCAAAAGTCTTCAGCCATCCTGAAGAATCCGCACAAACCTTGAAGAAGCCAAGAAACCCTGAGGAATCCTCAACAACCCTTCAGAAATCCGCAGGAATCTCCAAACATCGTCAGAAACCCGCTGGAAACCCCAAAGAATCCTTCAGACATCCTCCAGACTCGTGAAACAATTCTCCAGAATCCTTGAAGAATCTTCAACAATCCTTCAAGAATCCTCGCGAAAATCCTTCAGGAATCCCACAAGAGTCCTCACGAATCCTGCAGGGATCATCAAGAATCCGTCCGGAATACCCAAGAATCCATCAGGAATTCCCAGGAATGGATCGCCGAGGGTCCTCCAAGATCCGCAAGATTCCCGCAGGAATCCTCGAGAGTCCCTCAGGAGTCCTCCAAGCACTGGGAAGCTGAAGCAAGCTTCCCTGGTTGTAATCTGGCGTTCGCCATGTGTGATTAAACCTGGATTCCGACACATTGCGATCAGTCCGTTAACCATGTGGCTGAAATTGGTCCGAAGTGCTCGTGAACGGTTCGCAGTGGTTGGCATCCGTCTCAATCTCTGTGTCTCTGCCCCCCCTGCCCGGGGGGGGGGGTGCGAAAAAGGAGAGGGGGGGGGCCAGGGGGGTGGGCGAAAAAGGAGTGCCCCCCCCCCCCCCCCCCAAGGGGGGGGCCATCGGGAGCGACGACGATGACGACGACGACGACGACGACGACGACGGCGACGACGGTGATGGCGACGCGACCACGACGACGACGCCGCCGCCGACGACGACGACAACGACGAGCTGGTGAATCAGTCGGGCGGGCGGAACTCTCAATGAAACCTTCACTCTGTGTGTGTGTGTTTTGGCTGGGCGGGACATTAAATGAAACCTGTAACCAGTGATGGGGCGTACACATTGGGCGGGCGGAACATTATGCAACCTTCACTGTGTGAAATGAAAACATTAAGGGAACATCGCTCACAACCGCCAAAGACGCCGTTCGGGCGGGCGGGATATCAAAAAACCGTTCATTCAAAGAAGGGGCGTCAATACCGGGAGGGCAGGACAATAAATGCAACCTTCACTCTGTGCGTCGGCTGGGCGAGACATTAAATGAAACCTGTTAACCAATCATGGGGCGTACAAATTGGGCGGGCGGGACGTTATGAACCCCTCGCTGTGTGAAATTAGAACGTTAAGGGGGCATCGCTCACAACCGCTGAAAACGCCGTTCGGGCGGGCGGGATATCAAAAAACCATTCATTCAAAGAAGGGGCGTCAATATCGGGAAGGCGGGACATTAAATGCAACCTTCACTCTGTGTTGGGAGAGTGTCATGGGAGAGTGTATCACGACCACCGAAAACGCAGGACGAGTGCGGGCGGGACCCTAAATGAAACCCGTCGTCGTCGTCGTCCTCGTAGTCGTCCACGTCGTCGTCGTCCACGTCGCCGTCGTCGACGCCATCGTCGTGATCTTCGTTTGCGCGTGCCAGCCCCCTGTCGCCATCGTCGTCGCCGTCGTGTACGCATGCTGGCCCCTGTCCTCGTCGTCGTCGTCTTCGTCGTCGTCGTCGTCAACGTCGTCGTCGTCGGCCCTCGGGGTTCCAGCGAAAGGAGAAGGGGGGGCCCCCCCGCCGTTTTGGACCCCACCCCGGGGGGCGTACCCCCAGGTTCTCAGGGGCGTGCCCCCACCCCCAGAGGTTCGGAGCCCGGAGCCATTCTAGGGAGGCCCCCGCCCCTGGTCGAACCCGGGGGGGACCCTGCAAGCGACCACAGAAAGAGTTCTTTGATCGATCCTCATCCCAGGCCTGCGTGAGGGGAGGAGGTGAAGGGGCCCAGGGACACAAATCAACAGACACAAAAGCCAGGATTCCCCATACGTCTTATATTTTCTGGATGCTCGTCTTCCCCTCCGCTTCCTATATTTCCTATTTATTCCGGGTCATCGACGATTATGTGTGTCTGTGTGTTTCCCTTTTGAGGAGGGTGAATAGTGAGGAGGCCGAGCTCTCAGGAGGCCTGTTAGGGCAAAGAAAGAAATCAGACGCGGCGAAACCCCTCGATCCTCGAAGAGGAGGAAGAGGAAGAGGAAGCGGAAGAAGAGGACGAGGAAGAAGAGAGAATGGAGGAGGTCCAGAATACCGGATCCCCAAAAACATTCCCCGACCTCCTTCCGCAGCACCGCTGTTCTGTCCCGTCCAGGAACATTTTTGCTGACGGCCACGGGGCCGGAGCCAGCCCCCGCTTCTGTTCGGGGCGTCGGAGGAGGGTGGGCATGCTCGCCTCTTTTGGAGGCCTAGAAATGGGCACCAACACCAACACAGGGGGCTGCCTCCACATGGGGAAGATGATCCTAGATTTCGGTGTTGGTGACAATATTTCGGCCACCTTGGAAGCCAGAATTATTACCACCATCACCGAGATCGGGATCTTCTTCCCTCGGTGGAGGCACACCGCCGATATTGGTGTTGGTGTCGACCTATAGGCCTGCGACTCTTGGCGACGTTGGCTCCTGACTCCGCGTGAAGCGCCCAGCCTCAAACGATAGCGGCTTTCCGATATCGCGAGATCATGCGACGCCGGCCGAGTTCGGGTCCACTGGCCGCGTTCCACCCTGAACGCCGGGGGAATCGAGAGACAGCACGAGCGTTAAGTCGGGCCTGTCCTCTTACAGGGGGATGGACGAAAAATGAAAAAAAGTCAACAAATACCCCAAAATGGTGAAAAGAAATTCAAAAAATCGTCCCCATACTATTTTTTGACTATTTGGGAATATTCCTCCTGTAGAGGGACACGCCCGACTTAACACGAGCGCGAACTCTCGGAGTCCCTGGCGGCCGTCTCGAGGCGGCGCCAGCCCTCCCGCGCGTGAGGCTCCCTGGGGAGCGGCATCCTGTGCCGACCCAAGGCGTCCGCGGGGGTCTCCGCAGATGCGCCTGGCTGCCGTGTCTCCGAGGCGCTGCGGCAGCGGTGCCCGCAGGCGCTGCCGGGCGGCACACCCACCCAGCAGAAGACGATCGACGAGGGTCGGGGCCGAGAAAGCAGCCATGCATCGGCTGGTCCTCTTCTCGGGCGTTGGCAGAACTGGGTGTAGTGGAATCTGGTCTAGTGATGTGTACTGGGGGCCGCCCCCCGCCCCGTTCCACTAAGCGGAACTGCCGTCACCCGAAAAAAACACCAGCTAAGGCAGACCTGGTTTGGTGATTCTGGCCAATGTAGGGGCTCTGGGGCACTGCTACTAACCGGGTACCCCTTACCTGTGGTCCTGGCTATACCCGATCTTCGCCTCTTCGAGGAAAGGGGAACAGCACGAAGATGATTTGGCTAAAGTCCGCGCGGATATCTTGGAAGGGGCCCATAAACACACAAACAAATGCACACAAATAACAGGATGTCCCATATTTTCCTGTATTTTCTAGGTTTCTGTCTTCCCCCGCACTTCCCCCATTTTCCCATATTTTCTGGGGAATCGACGATGAATTGTGTCTGTGTGTTTTTCCCCTCCTGAATCTTGGGTCGGCGGTGGCTGGGCCCCCCCTTCCCCTGGCGCGCCAGGGGCGGCGCGCCAAGGGGCGGCGCTGGAGGCGTCGCCCCGGGGGGGGGGGGCCAGCGCCAACGCAGAAGAGCGATAGGGCCCTGGGACACCCAAACAAACAGACACCCACCCAGCAGAAGACGATCGACGAGCGTCGGGGCCGAGAGAGCAGCCATGCATCGGCTGGTCCTCCTCGCCTATTCGAGGAGGGAGGAACGGCACGAAGATGACTTGGCCGAGGTCCGCGCGGAGATATCTTGGGGCGGCGATGGCTGGGCCCCCCACCCTTGGCGCTCTACCCCGGCGCGCCCAGGGGGCGGCGCTGGAGGCGTCGCCCGAGGGGGGGGGGGGAGGGCCAGCGCGCCAGCGCAGAAGAGGGAAGGGGGCCCTGGGACACACGAATAGCTAGACGCAACAGAAACAGGATCCCCCATGTCGTCCCACGCCTCCTAGGTTTTTGCCTTCCCCCCCCATCCTCCCATATATTTTTTCCAACCATCCTGTGGTGTTGGGTCCTCGTTTTGAAGAGACGGTGCCCCGCGTCTCTCCTCTCTCTCCTCCTCCTCCCCCCTCCTCCTCCTCCTCCTCCTCCTCCTCCTCCTCCTCCTCCTCCTCCTCCTCCTCCTCCTCCTCATCATCAGCATCATCATCATCGTCATCGTCACCGTCATCATCAGCATCATCATCATCATCGTTCTTATCACCATCGTCGTCATCATCATCGCCGTCTCCATCATGGCCACACGTTTCGTGGACCCATAGTGAGCTCCACCGAAGGCCCCAGTGGCAAGGTCCGCATGCGGTTCCACCTCCATTTCGGCGCACCCCTCACACGTTTCGTGGCCCCATAGGGAGCTCCACCGAAGGCCCAAGTGTCAGGGTCCGCATGCGGTTCCACCTCCATTTCGGCGCACCCCTCACACGTTTCGTGGCCCCATAGGGAGCTCCACCGAAGGCCCAAGTGTCAGGGTCCGCATGCGGTTCCACCTCCATTTCGGCGCACCCCTCACACGTTTCGTGGCCCCATAGGGAGCTCCACCGAAGGCCCAAGTGTCAGGGTCCGCATGCGGTTCCACCTCCATTTCGGCGCACCCCTCACACGTTTCGTGGCCCCATAGGGAGCTCCACCGAAGGCCCCAGTGTCAGGGTCCGCATGCGGTTCCACCTCCATTTCGGCGCACCCCTCACACGTTTCGTGGCCCCATAGGGAGCTCCACCGAAGGCCCAAGTGTCAGGGTCCGCATGCGGTTCCACCTCCATTTCGGCGCACCCCTCACACGTTTCGTGGCCCCATAGGGAGCTCCACCGAAGGCCCAAGTGTCAGGGTCCGCATGCGGTTCCACCTCCATTTCGGCGCACCCCTCACACGTTTCGTGGCCCCATAGGGAGCTCCACCGAAGGCCCAAGTGTCAGGGTCCGCATGCGGTTCCACCTCCATTTCGGCGCACCCCTCACACGCTTCGTGGCCCCATAGGGAGCTCCACCTGAGGCCCCAGTGGCAGGGTCCGCATGCAGTTCCACCTCCATTTCGGCGCACCCCTCACACGTTTCGTGGCCCCATAGGGAGCTCCGCCTAAGGCCTAAGTGGCAGGTCCGCATGCAGTTCCACTTCCATTTCGGCGCACCCCTCACACGTTTCGTGGCGTCATAGGGAGCCCCGCCTAAGGCCCAAGTGGCACGGTCCGCATGCAGTTCCACCTCCATTTCGGCACACCCCTCACACGTTTCGTGGCCCCATAGAGAGCTCCGCCTAAGGCCCAAGTGGCAGGGTCCGCATGCAGTTCCACCTCCATTTCGGCGCACCCCTCACACGTTTCGCGGCCCCATAGGGAGCTCCACCGAGGGCGCCAATGGCAGGGTCCGCATGCAGTTCCACCTCCATTTCGGCGCACCCCTCACACGTTTCGCGGCCCCACAGGGTGCTCCACCGAAGGCCCCAGTGGCAGGGTCCGCATGCAGTTCCACCTCCATTTGGCGCACCTCTCACACGCTTCGTGGCCCCATCGGGTGTTCCACCAACGACGATACTTACAACGGCGGCATTCGGAATTGCGTATGGTTGGGCCCTTCGCCAGGATAATTTCCCACATTCTCTGGGGCGTCGACGATCGCTTGTGTCTGTGTGTGTTCTTCTCCCCCCTCCCGACAGAGAAAAGCCCAGACCTCCGAAAAGGTTCGCGTGTCGAAAAAGGGACGGGGGGGGGGCAGCGCAGACGCGCGCAGGCCAGAGAGCGGTGCGGCACTCGCCTCCCGCCCCCGTGCCGCCCCGCGTGATCCTTCGCCTCTGAAGGGGCCCTGGGACACACGAAGAAATACACACAGAGAACAGGATTCCCCTATATTTCCCCATGTCTTCTGAGCTTTTGTCTTCCCCCCCACTTCCCATATTTCCCCCCATTTCCTATATTTCCCTACATTTCCCATATTTCCCCACTTCCCCCTGTCTTCTGGGTTTTTGTCTTCCCCCCCGCTTCCCATATTTTCCCACATTTTCAAGAGGATCGACGACTAGCTGTGTCTGTGTGTCTTTTCCCCTCCTGATCCTCGCTCGGCAGGCAGCAGCGCACCCTCGTTACGTCAGGCTCCTGCCGTGCCGACTGCGGCGCTGGGCTCCGACACCGCGGGGATCGTTCCACCTGGAAGGGTCGGCCATTTCCGACACGTCCAAATCGTTCCACATCGAACGATTATGGGTCGCCCGCGGCGTTCAACGTTGAACGCCGCTGGCGGGGTCACCGCCGGTGGATACGGCACGAACCTACTGCAATACGTTTGGGGGGGGAGCGTTCGTGAAGGAATGTACCCAGGAGGCTGCAGACCCTGGAGGGTTCCTGATCTGATGGAGCGGCGGCGAGATCCACGGCCGAGCCTCCACTGGTGTTCCAGCTGGTTTTTCCGACCCTGGATTCTTGTCCAACGCTTGGGAGGGCCTCGAAGAGGAGGAGGAGGAGGAGGAGGAGGAGGAGGAGGAGGAGAAGAAAAAGGAGTAGGAAGCAAAAATAAAGGAGGAGAAGGAGGATGAGGAGGAGGAGGAGGAAACAAAAGCATCGAGCTTTTCCGAGGCGGCGGGGTCGTGGGCGGAAAGCAGGTCATCCATGTCCACGACCTCGCTTGTCCAGGCTCCTCGGCCGCGATCCCCTGCGTATGCAGGGCGGCGTCGCGCGGATGCCCCGCGTGGAGCGCATCCATGGGATCGCGCATCCATAAGATCACCGCCTCTGTACCCGGATCGCGAGTGCATGAAAGAAACTGGAAACTGGATTGGCCTCTCCAGAAACAACGGTGCCGAAGACGTGCCAATCCGAGGACGTGCCAATCCGCCCGCACCCCATCCTCCCAAGTTTTTAATCGCTTCCCCACCCCTTCCTTCTCCTCCTCCCTCCTCCTCCTCCTCCTCCTCCTCCTCCTCCTCCTCCTCTACCTCCTTCTCCCTCCTCCTC
Organism: Prorocentrum cordatum; assembly: GCA_963575745.1. Lineage (NCBI taxonomy): Eukaryota > Dinophyceae > Prorocentrales > Prorocentraceae > Prorocentrum > Prorocentrum cordatum. The sequence continues at coordinate 121,535 of CAUYUJ010018891.1, read as the reverse complement.
CTCCTCCTCCTCCTCCTCCTCCTCCTCATCTGCGTCACCTTAGTATGACCGGCGGCCCGCCTGTTTAATGTTTCACTTTGCTCACGCACTGGCCAGTGCAAGGCTTACTTGACTCGACTTGACTTGCTCTGAGTTTCGGCATTTGGCCGAAGGGTGGGGCGGGTGGGGGCAGTCTGGGTCTGGGCCGGTGCGCCGTCGATCTGCCTGCACCATCCGCGCAAGCATGCCGGGAGGGGCCCTGGCCAGCCGCAAAAAGCAGCCGCCCAAAGCAGCTAAGATGTGGTCTCTGAGGGCGGGGGGAGGGGGGGGGGCCCGAGGCCCGCGCCGATCGGCGAAGCAATGCAGGAAAAAGCAACTACCTCCCACCCGCAGGGCAGCGCCGCTTGTGAAGCATGAGACGAAGCCAGGATGAGGATAGAATCGGGTGAGGACAAATCGAGAATCCCTGAGATGAAGCGGCTCTGGAGGATGGCTCGGGCGCCGCGGCCTTCTCAGAGCGCCCCAGAACGCCCTGAGAGCGTTCCAGAACGCTCTGGAATGTGTTCACCCTCGTTCTGGCCCCGTCCGAGAGCGCTTCGCGGAGGAGGACCCTCACAGAGCTCGCAAAAGCGCGACCCACAGACGGATCCTAGCGCCCCGGAACGCGACCGGATTCATCCTCTAGGGCTCCAAACTTCGCGCTTCGCGCTGCGCGAAGCGCGAAGCGCGAATAACTTCGCGCTCTCGCGCCGCCCTCCCAAAGGGAGAATAGGAGGACGAGGAGGAGGGGGAGAAGGAACGAGGCCCGCGAAGCGCGAAGCGCGAATAACTTCGCGCCCTCGCGGGCGCCCTTGCATCCTTGCTCTGGACCCGTCCGAGAGGAGGCGGGGAAGGAGGGCGGGAGCCTTCTCTCCGAAGTAGTCCCGGACCTGCGGAGGCAGGAGCGCCCTGCGGAACCTCAGCGGGTGCGTCCAGTGCGCCATGAGGCCCCTCTGCTCCTGTCGGGGAGGGAGGAGGAGGAGGAGGAGGAGGAGGTGGAGGAGGTGGAGGAGAAGGAGGAAGAGGAGGAGGAGGAGGTGGAGGTGGTGGTGGAGGAGGAGGAGGTGGAGGAGGTGGAGGAGGACGAGGGAGGAGGTGGAGGAGGAGGATGAGGGAGGAGGAGGTGGAGGAGAAGGAGGAGGAGGTGGAAGAGGAGGAGGAAACCCAGCCCTCCCCCGAGGAGGGCAGAGCTCAGACATCCGGCACGCCCTTCAGCACGGCACAATGCTCGGACTCAGGGGCTCCTGCCTGCGCCTCTTCGCGAGAACGGACGGGTTCCTCGGGTGTGCTCCGCGTTGCCTTAGGTCGGGCGTGTCCCCCTACAGGCGTATTGTCGACGACAGATTTTTTAAAAAATAGCCAAAAAAATCAAAATGGTCAAACTCGCTTTAACAAATGTTACAGAAAAATGAAATTTAGAAAAATAAGCACAAAAAAACGCCCCCATACTATTCTTGGACTAGTTTTAGATATTCCTCCTGTAGAGGGACGTGCCCGACTTCAGCGTTGCCGCCTCGTTGGCGCCTCGTGGGCGCCTCGCCGGCGCCCCCCCGTGCGCCGCGTGGGTTCTCAGGAGGTTCGCCGCGCTGCCGCCGCGCTGCCGCCTCGTGGGCGCCCACGAAAGGGCGCCCCCGCCGCGCGCTGGAGGGGTGCCCCGAGGAGCCGCCACGCTGCCGCCTCGTGGGCGCCCACCAGGGGCGCCCCCGCGCGCGGGGCTTGCACCGCAGAAGCTCACAGTGCGGGCGCGGTCGCCAGAAGCCCTCGCCAAGAAACCAGGAGGAGGAGGAGGAGGAGGAGCACGAGGAGCACGAGGAGGAGGCGGAGGAGGAGGAGCAGAAGAAACCTTGAAAAAACAGCGCTCGAGGTGCACCCGAGGGGCAACCCGGAGCACCCTGAACGCGGCAGCTTCTCTGACGGCCGCGGGAAGGCACCGCGCAGCGCGCGGAGCGAAGAAACCCAGGGCACCCAGACGAAAAGCAAGTGGTTTCCTGCCGCGCGCCCCAACTGTACATCACATGGCTCGCACCACACAGTTTGCATTGCACCACACAGGCTACACAGTCTAGCTTACAACACATAGCTTACACCGCACATTGTATGCCTCATAGTTTACACACACAACATCACTGATACGACATGTATCACACCATGTAATTTGCACCGCATGGCTGTCACCTCCAGCTCACACGGCATAGCTTGCACCACATAGCTTACACCTCCATAGCTCCACCCCACATAGCTTAAACGGCATAGATGTTCCTCCCTAACTCGCACCGCATAGATGCAATAACTCACTGTTTGGGGTCCAAATTGGCTAATACTGTTGTTAAAAACGAATGGTAATAACGGAGACTGCGGACGGTACTCGACGGCTGAATGTTTGTTTGGGCCCCAATAGTGTCGGAAACACACAAGGCGCACGGAACAGAACCTTGGACAAGGGGTCGAGCTCTCCTGGAACGGAATACAAACCCAGGGAAGGGGTCGAGACCTCTGGGAACCTCATATACTGTGCGCAGGGAGGAAGGATGGGGAGGAGGAGGAGGAGGAGGAGGAGGAGGAGGAGGAGGAGGAAGAAGTCAAAGACGACGACGACGACGAGGAGGAGGAGGATCGAGGCGTTTTGGTGGTCTTTGTCCTGTGGCCCTCCGAAAGCCTCTGAGGACCTTTGGAGACCGTCTGAGACTCTCAGGGTATGTGAGACTTCCTCCGATCTCCAAGAATCGCGGAAATTCGAGACGGCATGGTTGTTCCCCTCACTGCAGGCTCCGTGGTGCCATCTCCAGGACCCTGGGGCCATCAAAAGATGACCCCGCGGCGAAAAGCCAGTCATGCAGGTTGAGGTTCGAAAGCCCTAGGTGCAAGGCTGACTTGATCTTCGAATGGCTCCAGAAGGGACAGGGCTGGCTTGATCTTCGGATGGCCCATCAGCGGCGTTGATCGGCTTGATCCTCGATTGGCTCATCACTGGCGCTGTTTGATTTCTGGATAGAGAGAACAAGAGACGGAGAGAGAAAGAGAGAGAGAGAGAGGGCGAGCAAGAAAGATAGAGAGACACAGGGGGAGAGAAATAGAGAGAAAGGGAATGGACAGAGAGAGAGAGAGAGACGTAGAGAGAGAGAGAGAGAAAAAACAAAAAAAACAAGGGGGGAGAGAGACAGAGAAAGAAGGGGAAACAACAACAACAACAACAACAACAACAACAACAACAACAACAGCAACAACAATCATTTAAGACTGGGGACACTCCGTTCTCACCAGTGCCAGGGTTTTCATAGGAGGCGGGCAATACCCCCACTTTGTGGGGGGGGGCCGGTTCAAGCTCTACCAAATTTCCAAACGACTCTTCGCCACCACCCACACCCAGCTTCCCGCCCTATGACGTTCGGACACTTCACTTCGTGGCATGCGGACGACCGTGGCTACTATTCAGGGCCCCGCGGCCGACGACGACGGCGTGCGCGCGCGAAGAAAAAACGAATGTGTCCCGCATGGTATTATTTGACAGGGATGATGGCCCTGGCAGGTGCGCAACCGTTGTCGCAGAAGTTCGAAAAAGTTGCTCGCAAAAGCCCGTTTGACAGAAATGTTTAAAAAGTGTTGGTTTTCCTACGAATCCGCAAGAGCGCGCGGGATGAGATTTTGACATTTTTTTGTTGAAAAACCATTGGTTTTTTGATGTTTTTATGTTAAAATCGCTCCGAACACTAAGCTTTTGGAAGGATTTCGTCTTGCGCGCGCGAATGTCCACTTTACCTTATTTTTTGCAAGGGATTCTTGAAATTTGATTATATTAGAACAAGAAATGTCATTTTATAGTGTTTTTTGCAAGGGAAAACGGATTACAACAAAACAACCGGATCTGGATCACATCGTTTTACCTGAGGCTTCCTCACGAAAATGATGAAAATGTGGCTGCGGCCTAGGCGCGGGGGGGGGGGCGTGCACCAGGGGGCCCAACAATAATTATTCTTTAGACTTAATAATGTTCAACAACAAAGGAATGCCGGCTTTCTGAGCCCCTTCCAGTGGGGCGAGCTTCCCCGTAGCTCCTCATAGGAGGCACGCCAGGTTTCTGACGCTCCCTCTGGGGAAGGGGGGAGGGGGGAGCACCGCATAGCATCGCACCGGCTTCCAGGCCGGCCTCCGATGGGGATGGATTCGATTGCCAGATCCCATCGACGAGGCTACAGCGCCTACAAGAACCGAAGGTTCCCAGGCCATGTCGCCCCCACGCAAGCTCGGCATCTAGTAAGCCCATAATGAATAATCCCTACTAAGAGACCCTTTTACTCAAGAATTCCTTTACGAGAAACCCGTACTACAGAATCCTTACTAGGAAACCTTCGTCCAGAATCCTGCCTAAAAAACCCGACTAAATAACGCTAGTTCAGAGAACCTGAGTAAAGAAGCCTTCCTGCGGGAATGTTACTCAAGAGTCCTTACTCAAAGAACCCAGATCATGAATCCTGACATTGGGAGTCTTACTCAAGAGTCCTGACTACAAGAATATGAGCGACGAATTTTTACTGCAGGACTCTTACTCAAGAGACCTTACTAAGAGCGCCTCAGTTAATAAACTTTACTACGGAAGTATAACACAAGAGTTCTCACGAAAGGAAGCTGACTAAAAAAACACAGCATAGGAATATAACTGAAGAGTCCTCACGGACGGAAGCTGACTAAGGAGTTCTTATCATGGGGATATAACTCAAGAGTCCTCACTGAGGGAAGCTTACTAAGGAATTCTTACGACGGGAATAGAATGCATGGCCTTAGTGAAGACTCCGTACTGCGGGACAATTACTCAAGAGTCTTTACCAGCAGCACATTACCAAAGAAACATGACTACGGGACTCTTACTCAAGAGTCCTGATTCGCAACACCTTACCAAAAATAGACTACTACGGGACTCTTACCCAAGAGTCCCCACTAAGAGAACATTCGGAAACAAAGAAAACTCACTGATGGAATAATACTTAAGAGCCCTTACTCTGAGAACTTGACTGAAGAATCATTACGGTGGGAGAATACCCAAAGGGTTTTTACTGAGAGAACCTGGATGACTAATCCTTACGATGGGAATATGACTCAAGATTTCTCATTAAGAGAACCGCAGTGAATAATCCTTACGGTGGGGATCTTTCTCAAGAGTTCTTACTGAAAAGGACCTGAATGAAGAATCCTTACGATGGGAGTCTTACCCAAGAAATCATCACGAAGAGAACCCCGATAAAAGAACAACCTTGCTACGGCACTATTACGCAACATTCCTCACTAAGAGAACGTCAACAAAGAAGGCCGACTGCGGGAATGTTACTCCAGGGTCCTTACTCAAAGAACCCGACTAATGAATCCTGACGACGGGGGTCTTACTCGGGAGTCCTTGCTAAGAGTACCTCCTAAGTGAAGAATACTACGGGGCTTGTCCTTCAGAGCCCGCTCTAAGAGAACCTGAACGAAGGATCCTTACTACGAGACAAGTACTCCAAAGTCTGTACTAGAAGAAGTCTAGCCAACAAGCCTCACAACGGCAATGTTACTGCGGAGCCCTTACTCAGAAAACCCGACTACCGAATCCTTTATATGGGAGTCTCGCTCAAGAGTTCCTGTTACGAAAACCTGAAAGAAGAATCCGTACTCCTTCATGAGGACTCCTTACGCAGGGACTCTCACTCAAGAGTCGCACAATGGAAATAGCACTCAATGGTCCTTACACAGGGAACCTCCACAACTATTGCTCACGATGGGAACATTACTCCAGAATCCTTACTACGCGAGCCTCAATGAAGAATCCCTACGGGACGCTTACTCCAGAGTCCTCCCTACGAGGACCTCCGTAAAGAAACCTTACTGCGGGAATATTACTCCAGAGTCCTCACCGAAAGAGACCCTACTGCGGGAATATTACTCTAGAGTCCTCAATAAGAGAACCTCCGTCGGAACCCTCACCAAGATAAAATTGATTCAGAATCCACACTACAAGAACTTTACGGAAGAATCCCCCCTGAGAGAAGCTTAATAAAGATGAAAAAAGAAATCTTCATGAAGAAGCCTGAATCCGAAAACCTCCATAAAACAATCCTTACAAAGAGAACCTTTTGTAAACAAGCCGCACTAAGAAGAATGAGACACTGTACCTGCACACAGACCAGAAAACTATGGCACAACGACCCTTTTGTTCCCGACAGTAGCATCATCATCATCAGTAGCATCACCAGCACCATCGTAGCCATCATAACCGTGACCATCATCATCATCATCATCATCATCATCATCATCACCATCATGGTCATCACCAATACCATGATCATCGCCATCTGCACCCCCGTCACCAACATCAACAACAGCACGGTTCAACATCACCAAGAGCATCATCACCACCACCGTCCTGAGCGAGGAATCATTCGGGGAGGGAGAGAAAGAGAGAGCGAGCGAATGACAGCTCATGTCTTGTGCACATTGCGAGGAACAATCGAGCGAGAGTTCGACTCCTGAGTAAAGTGTGCGGAAGGCTTGAGCGACAAGTTTAGGAGACAGCGCGTAAACGGTAAATAACTTGACAGCGACAGCACAATATCAGGGCAAACCGCGAAGACGCTTCGAACGGAAGCACGATTCATCAGAAGATTGGACAGCCCCCAAAGATCCGTTGGAGTCCCTCGGAATCCTGAGAAATCCTTCGGGTTCCGTCGGGATCCTCTGGAACCCAGAGGAATCCGAAAGAGTCCTCTGGAATCCCCAGAAATCCATCGGAGTCCGAATTCGCTGGGAATTCACAGGAACCCGATGGAATCTACCAGAATCCACAGGTTCACCGAGGCCTCCTTCTGAAATCTTCTGGACTCCTAATGGAATCCTGGGGGATCCTCAAGAACCCCCTGAAATTCAGACCACTCTGCACACATCCGTAGGAATCCCTCGGAATGCCCGAGATTCTCCAGGAATCCAGGCGGATCCCCAGGAATCCAGGAATGCCCGGGATCCCATAAGAATCTCGTAGGTGCAGCACCCCCCCCCCCGATGCAATGCGACGCGACCCCCCCACCCCCCTCCCCCCGTGGGGCGTCTGAGATCCGGCGTTCTCAACAACAACAACAACAACAACAACAACAACAACAATTACTAGCACGTGGGGACACTCCGTTCTCACCAGTGCCAGGGTTTTCATAGGAGGCGGGCAATACCCCCACTTTGTGGGGGGGCCGGTTCAAGCTCTACCAAATTTCCAAACGACTCTTCGCCACCACCCACACCCAGCTTCCCGCCCTATGACGTTCGGACACTTCACTTCGTGCATGCGGACGACCGTGGCTACTATTCAGGGCCCCGCGGCCGACGACGACGGCGTGCGCGCGCGAAGAAAAAACGAATGTGTCCCTCATGGTATTATTTGACAGGGATGATGGCCCTGGCAGGTGCGCAACCGTTGTCGCAGAAGTTCGAAAAAGTTGCTCGCAAAAGCCCGTTTGACAGAAATGTTTAAAAAGTGTTGAGTTTCCTACGAATCCGCAAGAGCGCGCGGGATGAGATTTTGACAATTTTTTTGTTGAAAAACCATTGGTTTTTTGATGTTTTTATGTTAAAATCGCTGCGAACACTAAGGTTTTGGAAGGATTTCGTCTTGCGCGCGCGAATGTCCACTTTACCTTATTTTTTGCAAGGGATTCTTGAAATTTGATTATATTAGAACCAGAAATGTCATTTTCTATTGTTTTTTGCAAGGGAAAGCGGATTACAACAAAACAGCCGGATCCTGTACACACCCTCTTTTCTGAGGCTTCCTCACGAAAATGATGAAAATGTAGCTGCGGCCTAGGCGGCGCAGGGGGGGCGCGCACCAGGGGGCCCAACAATAATTATTCTTTAGAATACATAATGTTCAACAACCACAACCACAACCACAACCACAACCACAACCACAACCACAACCACAACCACAACCACAACCACAACCACAACCAATACCACAACCACAACCACACCCACACCCGCACCCACACCCACACCCACACCCACAACCACAACCACAACCACAACCACAACCACAACCACAACAAGAACGACAACAACAACAACAACAAACTGTTCGTTATTGTCTGCTCGCGTGTTATTTAACGCGTATTTCCCAAACCCTCGATACCCGCTCTTTTCGTTTTCTATCGTACCCCCTTTTCTTTTAGAGGGTAGATTTTTCTTCCCTGCAGGCTGGGCCCCGGCAAGCGGCGGGGCGGCCGCGGACCGTCGGCCCGGCCAGCGGCAACGCGGACCGGCGGCAACCCGACCCCAAGAGGAACGGACAAGAGACCAATCACGACGACGACGACGACAATGACGACGACGACGACGAAGACGACGAACGAAAGCGCGAGCGAGAGCGAGAGCGAGAGCGACACCAGGGCCACGAAGGGCAGTGATGGGGCCACGAAGAGCAGCAAGGAGACCACGAAGGACGACAGCGGGGCCACAAAGCGCATGCGTATGGGGCCACGAAGGGCGCGAACGATCGGGGGCCACGAAGGGCAGATCATGCGGGGCCACAGAAAGCAACGACGGGGCCACTGAGGTTAGGGCAGCGAGGGGGCCACGAAGGGCGACAGCGGGGCCACGAATGGCATGCATATGGGGCCACGACGGGCGCGAACGAGCGGGAACACGAAGGGCATACGTATATTGGACCGCAGAGGGCAAGGACGGGACCATTGAGGGCAGCGACGGGACCACGAAGGGCAGCGAGGGGGCCACGAAGAGCGACAGCGGGGCCACCAAGCGCATGCATATGGAGCCACGACGGGCGCGAACGAGCGGGGAGCACGAAGGTCACACATATCTGGGACCACGAAGGGCTGCAACGGGGCGGGCCACAAAGGGCAGCGAGGGGTCCACGAAGGGCTGCAACGGGGCCACGAAGGGCAACAACAGCAGCAGCAGCAACAACAACAACAGGCACAACAACGATATCAACAAAAACAGCAACAAACAATCAGTTTAATATTGTTCGCCCTTATCAGCTCGAGTGTCCAATAACGCGTATTTCACAAACCCTCAAGACCCGCCCTCTTCGTCCCCCCCCCCCACCCCTTTCCCGAAAAAAAAAATCAAGCGAACCCCTTCTGGGGTTATACCTTTTCTTTTCCTGCACAGGCCGGGCCCCGGCAATCGGCGGGGCGGCCGCGGACCGTCGGCCTGGCCAGCGGCAGCGCTGATCGGCGGGGCGGCCGCGGACCGTCGACCCGACCCCAAGAGGGACGGACAGGGGACCGACCACGACGACGACGACGACGTCGACGACGACGGCGACGACGGCGACGACGGCGACGACGGCGACGACGAGCGAAAGCGAGAGCGAGAGAGAACGACAGCAGGGCCACAGAGGACACGAAGTAGGCCACGACGGGCGACAGCGGGGACGCGAAGGGAATGCGTATGGGGCCGCGAAGAGCGCGAACGAGCGGGGTCTTCAGTAAATCCCACCAGCCCTTTGGGCGTGAGTGGTTTAGGGAGCTCTCTCTGTTCTCAACCCCCCTTCTTCCCCTTCGGGGAGGGGTTTACCCCTCCCCCTACCCCCTCCCCCTGGACCTGGAGAGGGGGTTCCGCGGGTCGTTGGAGGGGTCTTTTTCGACTCCTGGGAGGGCTAAAAACGACACCCCTCACGAGGATTCTGGCCCCGACGGGGGGAGGGAGAAAAACCCTCTCCTCTTCCTTGAAGCCAAAATCATTGATTTTACTACGGTTTTGGCCCCATTTCGGCCTTCTGAGGGGGCAGCGCTCATGAAAGCTCCCCCCTCCCTTCAAGGCAAAATTATTGATTTTACGAAGGTTTTGGGCCCATTTTGCCCTTCTGAGGGGGCAGCGCTCATTAAAGCTCCCTTCTTCTTTGATCGATTTCCTCCAAGATGACCCCAAGAAGCGCCCAGGAGGCACCAAGAGGCCCCAAGATGGCCCCAAGACGCCCCCAGGAGGCTCCCAAGAGGCCTCCAAGAGGCCCCCAAGATGCCCCCAAGAGGCCCCCAAGAGGCCCCAAGAGGCTCCCCCGAGGCACCCAAGACGCTCCTGGAAGCCCCTGGGGCCGCCAAGAGGCCCCCAAGACGCCCCAAACGGTCCCCAAGAGGCCCGAAGAGGCTCCCCCAAGGCACCCAAGACGCTCCTAGAAGCCCCTGGGGCCGCCAAGAGGCCCCCAAGACGCCCCAAAAGGGGACGAGGTGCCCGAACGCCTCACGCCACGAGGAGCCCGAACGACTCACACCAGGACGAGGGGCCCGAACGACTCACACCACGAAGAGCCCGAACGACTCACACCAGAAGGAGGGGCCCGAACGACTCACACCAGGACGAGGCGCCCGAACGACTCACACCACGAGGAGCCCGAACGACTCACACCACGACGAGGGCCCCGAACGACTCACACCACGAGGAGCCCGAACGAGTCACACCAGGTGGAGGGGCCCGAACGACTCACACCAGGATGAGGGGCCCGAACAACTCACACCACGAGAAGCCCGAACGACTCACACCAGGACGAAGAGCCCGAACGACTCACACCACGAAGAGCCCGAACGACTCCCACCAGGAAGAAGGGCCCGAACGACTCACACCAGGACGAGAACCCCCAAACGACTCAAACCACGAGGAGCGCTTTCTCTCCCTCCTCCTCCGCCTCGTCCTTCTCCCGCTCCCACCACAAGGAGGATGTACAAGGAGGCGGGAGGAAGGAGGAACAGGGGAGATATGCGGGGGCAGGCGGACACACGCCTGAAAAACACGACTGTCGGCATGCTTCGCAAGAGTTGCTGTTGTGAGATGGGCTGGTGGGGATACGCGAAGCGTAAAGAATTGCAAGCAAGTCTCCAGCGAGAGCGCGACTTCAGAGCGCCGGGAGAGCGATCGATTCCTGCATAATTTGTAAGGAAGTCCCAAGCGAGAGCGCGATTCCTGAATTAAATGCGAGGAAGTCTCGGGCGGGAGCGGGGGTCCTGGCTGAATTGTGAGACAATCTCAAGCGGGAGCCGTTGTTGTGGTAACCTGGGGGCCAGGGGCACAGTTTGAGCATCAAGACTTTCCCTGTCAAAAAAATAAGGTGCGAACGTCGAGGGACACACTTTGATTAACAATAATTATTCTGCAGAAATGAGAGTTCAACAACAACACCAACCACAACAACAACAACAACAACAACAACAACAACAACAACAACAACAACAACAACAACAACAACGACGACGACGACGACAACAACAGCAGCAGCAGCGACACCAACAATAATAATAAAAAACAAGTATCCCGGCAAAGCAACCTAACATCGATGTGTAGGAGCATACCTGGAAGCATTCCCCTTAAGATTCGGATGATAATCCAGTTGTAGAATTCTGCTGTTCTCGCAGACGTAGTCGCATTCGCGATGACAGTCGCAGCGGCAACGGCAGTCACAGACACAGCCTCAGCCTCAGCCTGCCTCAGCCTCAGCCTCAGCCTGCCTCAGCCTCAGCCTGCCTCAGCCTCAGCCTCAGCCTGCTTCAGCCTCAGCCTCAGTCTGCCTTCAGCCTCGGCCTCAGCCTCAGCCTGCCTCAGCCTCAGCCTGCATCAGCCTCAGCTCAGCCTCAGCTCAGCCTCAGCCTGCCTCAGCATCAGCCTGCTTCAGCCTCAGCCTGCCTCTCTGCTCAGCCGCAGCCTGCTTCAGCCTCAGCCTCAGTCTGCCGTCGGCCTCGGCCTCAGCCTCAGCCTGCTCAGCCTCAGCCTCTGCTCAGCCTCAGCCTTCAGCCTCAGCCTGCCTCAGCTCAGCCTGCCTCAGCCTCAGCCTCAGCTCAGCCTGCCTAGCCTCAGCCTCAGCCTGCTTCAGCTCAGCCTCAGTCCTGCCTGCAGCCTCGGCCGCGCCTCGCCTCCGCCTGGCCATCACCTCAGAGCCAGGGCAGCCTCAGCCTCCCTGCTCAGCCTCACCCCAGTCCTGCTTCAGCCTTCAGCCTCAGTCTGCCTCAGCTCCGCCTCAAGCCTCAGCCTGCCGCACCTCAGCGTGCCTCAGCCTGCATCACCTCAGCCTTAGCCTCGCCTGCCTCAGCCTCAGCCTCATCAGCTCAAGCCTCAGCCTGCCTCAGCCTCAGCCTCAGCCTGCTTTTCAGCCTCAGCCTCAGTCCTGCATTCAGCCTCGCCTCAGCCTCCGGCCTCCGCCTGCCTCGCCTCAGCTGCATGAAGCCTCAGCCTCAGCCTCGGCCTGCCTCAGCATCAGCCTGCCTCAGCCTCAGCCTCAGCCTGCCTCAGCCTCAGCCTCAGCCTGCTTCAGCCTCAGCCTCAGTCTGCCTTCAGCCTCGGCCTCCGCCTCAGCCTGCATCAGCCTCAGCCTGCATCAGCCTCAGCCTCAGCCTCAGCCTGCCTCAGCATCAGCCAGCCTCAGCATCAGCCTGCCTCAGCCTCAGCCTCAGCCTCAGCCTGCCTCAGCCTCAGCCTCAGCCTGCTTCAGCCTCAGCCTCAATCTGCCTTCAGCCTCGGCCTCAGCCTCAACCTGCCTCAGCCTCAGCCTGCATCAGCCTCAGCCTCAGCCTCAGCCTCAGCCTGCATCAGCATCAGCCTGCCTCAGCCTCAGCCTCAGCCTGCCTCAGCCTCAGCCTCAGCCTGCTTCAGCCTCAGCCTCAGCCTGCCTTCAGCCTCGGCCTCCGCCTCAGCCTGCCTCAGCCTCAGCCTGCCTTCAGCCTCAGCCTCAGCCTCAGCCTCAGCCTCAGCCTCAGCCTCAGCCTGCCTCAGCATCAGCCTGCCTCAGCCTCAGCCTCAGCCTGCCTCAGCCTCAGCCTCAGCCTCATCCTCAGCCTGCTTCAGCCAAAGCCTCAGTCTGCCTTGAGCCTTGGCCTCAGCCTCAGCCTCAGCCTGCCTCAGCCTCAGCCTGCATCAGCCTCAGCCTCAGCCTCAGCCTGCCTCAGCATCAGCCTGCCTCAGCCTCAGCCTGCCTCAGCCTCAGCCTCAGCCTTCTTCAGCCTCAGCCTCAGTCTGCCTTCAGCCTCGGCCTCAGCCTCAGCAACAATTCAGAGCTCAGTCAGGATCAATGACACCAAAGATAAGTCGCATCTCAGAGTCATCAAGTCAGCAGACAGCAGATCAAATCAGTCTCAAACATGTCAGCACAGAAGGTCACAGAGAGTAGCAAGCAGTCAGGTTAGAAGTCAAGGCCGTCAGGCAGCAGGGGTATCTCCTTCTGACCGTCAGAGAAAGAGGACACAGCACAAGGAACTCTGGGAACTCGAAGACCACGAAGTGGCCTACAGTTGGCTCCGGGCATTCAAATCATGCCCAGGAATGGAGTTCTGGGAACTCGAAGACCACGAAGTGGCCTACAGTTGGCTCCGGGCATTCAAAATCATGCCCAGGAATGGAGTTCTGGGAACTTGAAGAGCACGAAGTGGCCTACAGTTGGCTCCGTGCATCCAAAATGTGGCCCGGGAATGGAGTTCTGGGAAATCGAAGAGCACGAAGTGGCCTACAGTTGGCTCCGGGCATCCAAAATGTGGCCCGGGAATGGAGTTCTGGGAAGTCGAAGAGCACGAAGTGGCGTACAGTTGGCTCCGGGCATTCAGAATGTGGCCCGGGAATGGAGTTCTGGGAAATCGAAAAGCACGAAATGTGTGACTGTATGCGAAAAACGATCCCCCCCGGAAAACCCCAACGGCTCCCCAACGGCTGCCCAGACCCCCCTGTGGAGTAATGTGCTGCTCTCTTTTTAGACCACTAGAAACCTACCAGTCTTCGATGTTAGGTAAAAACAACAACAACAATCACAATAACAACAACAGCAGCAGCAACAGCAACAACAACAACAAAAACAACAACAACAACCACAACCACAACCACAACCACAACCACAACAACCACAACAACAACGACAACGACAACGACAACGACAACAGCAACATAACAGCACAAGCAAAACAGCAACAACAACAACAACAACAACCACAACAACAACGACAACACATCAGCAGCAGCAGCGACTACAACAACAAAAAACAACAACAACCACAACAACAACAGCAACACCACCACCAACAACAATTACAGCAGCAACAACAACAGCAGCAGCAACAACAACAACAACAACCGCAACAACAGCAACAACAGCAACAACAACAACAACAATAGCAAAACATGGGGCCACGAATCTCGAACACATCGCCGTGTCGGACGCCCGGGCTCCTGCTGGTCTACGAAGGACCTCCGAGGTCGCCCAAGGGCTCCGGAGGCATCCAAAGGCCCCTGCGGACCCGCAAGCTCGCCGTCGCTCGGAAGTCCGTTCCTCCGTGAGCTTTTCGACCTCGCGCGCTTCTTCTTCTTCTTCTTCTTCGCAAGATGATCCAAGATAATCCTCGATGATCCTCGCCGAGGGAAAGGTGCACACGTCCGAGCGATGCCAAGCCCATGGCCAAGAAGGCTTGGGCGAGGAGGGAAAAAAACCGAGCTCGATCCTCGACCCTCGACCTGCGACCCTCGACCTTCCGACCCTCGACCCTCGACCTGCGACCCTAGGCCCTCTTCCTCCTCCTCCTCCTCCTCCTCCTCCTCCTCCTCCTCCTCCCCTCCTCCCCCTCCTCCTCCTCCTCCTCCTCCTCCTCCTCCTCCTCCTCCTCCACCCTCCTCCTCCTCCTCCTCCTCCACCCCTCCTCTCCGTAGCCATTTTGGCTCAAGATGCTTACCTGGGAGGCTGTCCAGCCTCCAGGCAAAAGGGAGACCTCTGATCCGAGGACAGTTCTCAGTGGGCCGTCGGGCGCGCGCGCGGCATGGCAGCGGGGCGTGCAGCGGCTGGGGATGGCTGGAACTGTGCTTGGTGCAACTACTATAACTTCGGGGCCCGCCAGAAGTGCCGCCAGGCCGGCTGCTTCGGGTGTCGTCCCGATACGCGGAACCCACGTCCGCCTCCTGCTGGTGCTTCTCGCCTCCCTCCTGGTGCCGTGTGGGTCAATGGGCCTGGAGCCGCAGGCCGGAAGGATCAGAAGGACAAGCGCGGAGGCGGAGGTGGCAATGGCAACGGCGACCTCGGCAAGGGCACGGGCGGGCGCGGCGGCGGGTCGCAGCAGCTCCCTCCTCTGGCCGAGGAGCAGCGTGCGGTGTACATGGGCATGGACGACGCCACCTTCGACAGCATGGCTGCGCTGCTGGATCCTTCCGAGCGGCAGCAGCTTCGCCAAGCGCGCTTCCTCGCGAAGTCCGCGCTGGGCGAGCTGTCGCAGGTCAAGGCGGTCAAGCTGGTCCAGGTGCAGGCCGACGAGAAGGCCCTCCAGCTGGACAAGGCTACGGACCTCCTGTTCCGGCGGCGCGCCGCGGCCGAGCAGGCATTGGAAGCGGTGGCGGAGCAGGAGAAGAAGGTGCGCCTCCTCCGCCTCGAGCTCGACGAGGCGGTCAAGAAGGCGAAAGCTGCAGTCGAGGAGGCGAAGGCCGAGCCTGCGGTTGCGTCTGCGCCTGCAGCTTCGGAGGCCGTTGCGGCAGCGCCTTCGCTCGGCAGGTACGTCAGCATGGCGAAGAAGGTCTCCGCCCAGCTGGACGACGGCGCAGCAACGGGGCCGTTGGGCGAGCTCCTCGCGCAGATCGCTGCGGACGGCGCCAAGGTCCTGGCAGCGGCAGCTCCTGCCGCGGCTACCGCGGCCGGTCCTGAGCCTGCCGCCGAAGTCGCCGCCGTCGCAGGCCATGCTGGAGGCCCTGGTGAGGGTGGCCAGGGCAAGCCACCTCCCGCTGCTGAGGCTGCTGACGACATCGAGATGCAAGACCCCTTGCAGGACTCGAGCTTCTGGAGCTCCTTCAACGACGACTTCTGCAAAGGCGACGCCGACAAGCGGAAGTGGGTGGAGCAGCTGCAGACCGAGCTTCTCGCAAAGAGGGAATTGGCCAAGAAGCAGCGGTGTGGGTAGCCCCACGCGCTGGAAGCTTGGCACTCTCAACATGAACACGTTCAGCAACATCGACAAGTGCATGATCGAGGAAATCACCGCCTGCGATGCGGTGCTGTTCCAGGAGACGAGGTTGTGTGCAGCTCGGTCTCCTGACGCCGAGAGTGACCTCGGCAAGAGAGGCTGGCGGGCGTATGCTGCGCCAGCTGTGCCGTCCCTTGCGGGCGGATTGGCCACCGGCGGGCTGGTGACCATGGTCAAGGAGGAGCACGGCTTGGCGCCCATGTTGGGCGGACGCCCAGCCATCCTCATCGAGGGCCGCGTGTCGATCATGCACTGCAGCTGCCTCGTGCGCGGAGGCATCATCCTTGCGAATGTGTACCTGGAGTCGGGCGTCGGGGTCAATCGTGGCAATTACGAGGCCCTTCGGATGCTGGCCATCCGGCTGCGTGAGTACGGCATGCCGTACGTGGTGGGCGGCGACTTTAACGTAACGAAGGCTGAGCTGGAGCAGTTCGGCATTCTCAATTGGTTCGACGCGGAGTGCGTGACCACGCTGGAGGCCACCTGCGTGCAGTCCGAGCGGTCCATTGATATGTTCTTGGTGGCTCGGGCTATCAAGCTCTGTGGGGTGGAGGTCATCACGTCGTCTCCTGTGTCTCCTCACCGGCCTGTGCTGCTTACTCTAGTAGGCCAGCGTGAGAGGCCATGGATTCGCGTGCTGGAGCTGCCGAAGCCGTTCCCTGTCGACAGGCCCATGGGCTGTTGGTCCGAGGATCACACGTTGAGATGGGCCACCACGTCATCCAACGTGCAATTGCTGCTGGGGTTGGCCGGCTCGGGTCGGTCAGGGCCGCATGGCGCGGGAGGGCGCGACGGGCGGCTCGCGCCGGAGTCGCCTGCGGCCCTGCCAGAGCACGATGGCGGAGGGGATGCATCAGGGGATGCAGGCACGCCGAGCGAGCCCATCACTCAGGCCTGGCAGTGGTTCCTGCAGCAGGCGGAGCACGAGTGGGTTGACATCTACCAGGTGGAGGAGGATCGCGGCAAGCACACTGGCCGTGGTCATCAGCCCGTGCAGCGCTGGGTGCGTCGCCTGCCGCCGCGCGCTGCACGCTGGCCCCGCGTGTCCATGGAGGCGACGTGGTTGCATCGACTGGGTGAGCTTCTTCGGGTCGCTGGTTCCTGTGAGGATCGGCCGCTGGAGCGATTGCGTGCTCTACGAGGTGTTCGCGGGCTGCTCGGGAAGGCGCCCAAGCTGGTGAAAGAGGCAGCCCAGGGTGACGTTGTGCGCTCTGCGCCTGTCGTCCGTCGTGGGGTGGAGTGCCCGGGGCCTGCCTTGGACGCCAGCATGTGGCTCCGTGTCCTGAGTAACCTGCCGCTGCATCGGCTGGAACTGGCGCAACTGAGCGCCATGGCGAAGGCCGTCCACTTGGAGTCGCAGCGGCTCGCTGCCAAGGACATGGACGAGCGGGCCAAACGCTTCGCCGACTGGATTGCCGTGCAGGCCGCAGGCGGCGGTGGCGGGCTTCATGCTGTGTCCAAGGTGCCGATGGGCATGCACGTCAGCCCCGACGTCGAAGAGGTGGACGAGCTCGCCGCCGAGGGCGGCCAGGCTGGCAGCGCAGCCACCCAGTGGCACGCGCCCGCCGACCTTGGCCAGGAGATCCAGCAGCTGGAGCAGGAGTGGAGCCGCTGGTGGAGGACTTCGTGCAAGCCGGATGCCTTGCGATGGCCGCCGGACCTTGGAGAGCGGCCGCCTCGGCCGTCGGTCGATGAGCTCCGGAAGGTCCTCCGGACCTTCAAGAAGGGCTCGGGGGTGTCCTTCTGCGTCGTCAAGCCGCGGCAGCTTGACGAGCTGTGCGACGCGGCCCTGGAGGTGTTCATCGACGTGCTGGTGGCGGTGGAGCGCGACGCCAAGTGGCCCGAGCTCTCCACCAAGATCGGCTTCCTCGAGAAGCGGTTGGGCGGCGTGCGGCCGATTGCGATCATCATGATCCTGGCGCGGGTGCAGGCACGGCTTAGACGCGGCATCGCGCGAGAGTGGGAGCAGCGCAACGCTCGCTCATATTGGTGGGCGTCGGCTGGGCGCAGCTGCGAGCGTGCCGTGTGGCACCAGGCGGCCATGGGCGAGTGGGCCACGGCGAAAGGGAAGCACGACGGCGACGAGATGTCGTGGGTGGCGGTGGCGGTGCTGCTGGACCTGCTCAAGGCCTTCGAGCAGGTGCGGCACCACTGGTTGCTCGATGCGGCCAGGCGCACGGGCTTCCCCCTTTGGCAGCTCAAGCTGCAGGTGGAACTGTATTGCGCGCCGCGGATCCTGTGCTTAGGCCCAGCTTCGTCGTGCCCCATTGTGGCGAAGCAGGCGATCTTGCCAGGCGATGGGTGGGCAACACCCTTCCTCAAGCTAATGCTCATCGAGCCCTTGGACCGTTTGCAGGCGCTCCACCGGACGGTGTCTCTGGCGGTGGTGGTGGACGACCTCATGCTCTATCGTGTCGGCGGGGTGGCGCGCGTGACGCGGGAGGTGGCGGATGCTGCCTTTCGCCTGGGCGGGCTCTTGCAGGAGGTGGACCTCAACGTGGCAGTGAAGAAGTCGAGGGCCTTGGCAAACGTGCCGTGTGCCCGTCAGGACCTCGAGCGTCGCCTTCGTCGTCCTCTGGGCGTGCAGGCTGTGAAGGGGGAGCGCAACCTCGGGGTCGACTTCGCCTGCGGCAAGCGCATCGTGCGCACGGTGAGGCAGGAGAAGCTGGTGCAAGCGGGGCTCCGCATCCGGCGCGTCAACATCCTGAAGGTGGGACGTGGCCGCAAGCTTGCGACCAGGAAGGTCGCGCGCTCGGGCCTGGAGGCGAGCGTGTCCTACGGCTTCAGCGTCACGGGCTGCGCCACGGGCGAGCTGGACAAGACGCGGTCGCTCGTCTTCTCCGCCATGGTGCCTTCCACTGCAGGGCGGTCTCGCACTCTCACCCTCATGTTGGCCAAGATGATGGATCCAATGTACCGGGCCACCGTGCTGCCTGTCATGGCGCTGTTGCGGGCCGTGTGGGAAGGTTGGCTGCCCCGGCATGTGATCGATTTCGGCATGATGCAGTGCGGTGCTTCCTCCTGGCCTCAGGTGCGTGGACCGTTCTCTGCGGTGCACATGACGTTGGAGAGAATCGGTTGGACTATCATCGACGCGGCCACGTGGCGCACGCACGAGGGCGAACTCCTGCAGGTGTTTGAGGTAAGCCCATGGCTGGTCAAGCGGCTGCTGTGGCGTGCGGTCGAGGCTTGGCAGTGGCAGCAGGTGGCCAAGAAGCCCGAGCTTGCCCACCTGCGTGACGGCGGTGTGCTCGAGCCGCTGGTTCGCATGACCTCTACAGGCGCCGTTAGCCGCAAGGGTGTATTCGGCGATCATGTGCAGGCGCAGGACGTGGAGGGCGGCGACGCTGCAGGGCCGCCGAGGGCCGGCGGTGACCTCCCTGGCGCTGCTGGGGAGCCTCCAAGGTCACCGAACGCTGGTGTGCTGCCGGACGCTGGCCAGGAGGCCCCCGGGGCCGGTGACCTTCCTGGCGCTGCCGAGGAGCCCCCAAGGTCACCGAGCGCCGGCGTGCCACGTGATGCTGCTGGCAGGGTTGTGCGGCTCACGCCCAAAGAGCGCGGCTACTTGGCATCGGTTGTCGCCGATGGGCAGTGGCCCCAGCAGCGGAAGCATTGCGCGGGGCTTGCGCAAGATGAGGACTGCTTGCTGTGCGGAGAGCCTGGCACGCTGCTGCACCGGCACTGCGACTGCACAGGACGGCCAGAGGAGTTGCGCCTGCCCGAGCGTATGCGGCTATTGCGGCAGCGTGCTGATGACCTTCCCGAGGTGCGTTGCCTCCTGGAGCGGGCGCTGTGGCCAGCGCCGAAAGGACTCGTGATGCCACCTCGGTCCGACGCGGTCTGCTGGTTCGGCAACGGTGACGGCGTGCTGCCATCTGGCGAGCTCTTCCTGGACGGTTCTGCCTTCGAGGGCGAGTACTCCCAGTTCACCAGCGTGGGCTGGGCCGTCATCGCGCTCCAGTCCAACTGCGAGGTGTTCTCGACGGGCGTTTCGGGCATGATGACTGGCCCATTCATGGACATCAATGGCGGCGAGTTGAGCGCGCTCCTCGCTACGTTGCGCTACGCGGTGCCGCCCGTCACTGCCGTGGTCGACTCCAAGTTCGTGTTCCTGGGCCTCACGGTGGACGGTCGAGAGCGCACGTGCTCGTACGTGTACGCCTGGTCGCACCCTTGGAGGGAGGTGTGGCGGCTTGTCGACGAGTTCGGGGGCTTGTGCGCGGGGGGCCTGACGATCCGCTGGGTCAAGGCCCACTGCACGAGGCGCCAGATCCTCGACGGGGTCGTGTCCTACCGCGACTGGTACGGCAACAGGCTGGCGGACCAGGCGGCCAAGTCGGCGGCGGCCCATGCGAGGCTTCCTCACGCCAGCCGCCTGAAGCTGCTCCAGAGCGAGAAGATGGTGGAGGGAGTGGCGATGTGGCTGTCCGCGGTGGGCTCGGCGGTGGGCGGCGCGGACACCACGCACCGCAAGGGCAAAGCCAATCGACCTGCGCCGCGCGCTGTGGTAGCTGCCCCTGCGGCGCCGCCGCTGCAGTGCCAGCTGCGCGGGCCCGCGGGCAAGCGGTGGTGCGCGGTGTGCCGCTGGGTAGAGAGGAAGTCGGCCTGCCCGGGCAGCATCGTGGCAGCGGCTCTCGACCTGAACGCTGCTCATCGCAGCGGCGGGCTCAGGCCTCACCGCCTTGCGAGGGTGCGGCCGCAGAACGAGCGGCAGATGGTGCGTGAGATGCCCGTCGTCGCCTGCCTCACCTGTGGCGCGCTGGGGTCGCGCCGTGCTTCGAGCTTCGCCCGCGAGTGTCTGGCTCCCTCGGCGAAGGCGACGGCGGCGCTCACCAAGTTGGCAGACGGGAAATCGCCGCACGGGGACGTGGCGAGTGAGCTGGAGCTGCTGTGACCCGGTCCTGGTGGTGGTGTACGAGTGCGCGCACTCCCAGTACACCCTCGACGTTCGGCGCTGGGCGGCCGCCGCTACCCGCGCGCCGAAGGCGCGGCCGCGGCCGCGCGCGGGGCGGAGAGACCCTTCGCCCTCAGCCGCGCGCTCTCTCTCTCTCCTCCACCCCTCCTCCTCCTCCTCCTCCTCCTCCTCCTCCTCCTTCTCCTCCTCCTCCTCCTCCTCCTCCTCCTCCTCCTCCTCCTCCTCCCCCTCCCCCAATAGCCATTTTGGCTCAAGCCATTTTGGCTCAAGGCAGCTGGCCAGGTCAGCAATTTCCCAGACCGGCCTCCCAGGAGGCCACTCAGTGTCTTTCGCGCTCACACAAATAGCAGCCATGTCGTCCCGCTCTCCATGAAGCAGGTTAAGGACAGAACCATTCGTAAGCCTAGGAAGGCTCACAAAAAGTCCAGGAAGGACGAGAAATCGAAGAAGTCAAAGAGGGAGAAGGCTAGGAGGCCGTCAGATCCCAGAATGCCCGTGTTCCAATCGGAGCGCAAGCGCAAGGACTCTAGCTCAGAGTCCGAAGCCCATCCAGAGGTAACCAGCGAAGGCGATCGTTCGTTATCCAGAATGGAAGAACTCAAGCAGAATTTACAGGATGCTCGCATCAAATCGTTGGCAGAGAAGCTCGACAATGCTAGGGACGAGATCAAGAGGCTCAAGCAGACCAGGGGCTTGGAATATCCAGCCCAGAACAGCAAGTCGGCAGAGACAGCAAAATGAGGGAAGAGTCCCTCAAATCAATGCCTAACATTGCAAGTAGTGAGCACGTTTGGGGAAATGACCTCAGGCTACGGAGCACATCAGCTTGGCTAGAAGGCCATTTGGCGTGAGCTATCAATGCTTACGGCATGTCCTTCTCAATGCGGTCGTATCTGCGCTTTTGATGTGGACTTCTCCATGTCTAATATCACGTCTAAGCCGCCTTGCTGGCAGCACTGAAACAATTCGCTAGCATGCAATCGAATCAGGCACACTTAGCCAAGCATGGCTTCCATCAGCTCACCCTCATCATCGTGACGGCCGCAGGCGCTAGAACGCGCAGCGTATAGCCATTATTGTCAAGTGTTGGCCAGGCCCCTCGCTTTGTGCAAGCACTAGGATGTGCAGTTGCAAGTCATTTCAGGGGCCATTCATACTGCTGTGAGGGTGAGCAATACAGAGTCGTGTGCATATTTTCCTAGCAAGTATGTCACAAGTAATCTTGTAGGCCAGCAGACAGGCAAGCGAAGTCTTGCAGCCTGAATCCTTCCAGTCCTCCCTCCTCCTCATCAGCCCAGTTTATCCCATTCTCTCCCACCAGACAGTGCATGGAATTGGCAGCCAGGGCTAAGTTGCAAAACTCTGCCCTCTCCTGGCGGGTCGTGCCATGGCAATGCCATGCCTGAAAGCCCGAACCTGCACGTTGGCGTCCAGGGGGTGTTTTTGTCTGAGAGGGGAATGGTTGGGAGGGCATTCTTACTCTTTTCAGGGGTCCAGGAAAGTCTGGCGAAGTAATCCCCTAGTCTTTATTTTCTTCATCCCTTATGGTGGGAAGGTCAGGTCTCGCTTTGCTAGGGGGTCAGCCCATTAGAATGTGGGAAGTGAGTTACCCCAGTGCATAGCAGTTGATCTCCTTCCCCCTCCCTTTCTCCAACCTTCCTCCATTTCCTCCTCCTCCTCCCTCTGGGGCAGGGTTCGGTAGCCGAATCGAAACCGGCAGCGCCCCAGGCAATGGTCTGGGGGTCAGCTGCTGTCCGAGGAACGCGCCTGGCTTTAGTTCACCCCGAAGCGAATGCCAATGTCCTCCTCCTCCTCCTCCTCCTCCTCCTCCTCCTCCTCCTCCTCCTCCTCCTCCTCCTCCTCCTTTCCTCCCTCGACCTGCGGCCTTCGGCCCTCCGCCCGCCGTCGAGGTGGTGGTGCCCCGGAGGGGGGTGCCGAGAAGGGGACAGACCTGCCCGATGCGCGTGGAGATTTACGAGCTGCACCCTGAGGTGAATCGGCGGTGCGACGCGTTCGACCATGGAATCCTTGTTGCCCAGTGCTCCTGGTCCGTCTTCGGCGGTCCTCGGGCGGTCTTCGGCGGTCCGCTGACGGGCTTCGGCGGCCTCCAAGGGCCTCAGACGGCGACGGGTCTGCCGCTCCTCGGACGTTGCCGCCGCGAAGTGCACAGAGATGAACCCCTGCTTGCACAACTGCTCAAGGTCGATGATGCTGGACAAATGCTGGTGGGCGATGCGGATCACGTCCACTCGTCGCAAGCGCTGCAGCTTGGCGCGCCTGTACAAATCAGCAGTGAACGGGGTGTAGGCGAAGCACAGGGATCCCTCGGCGTTGGTGATCCGCTTTGTGGACCCGTAGCAGGTCCTCCTCAGGGGCACATTGTATTCGAAGCGCTCGGCCAGCGCACGGACCACGTCCCCGTCGGGATCCAGGTAGAGCTTCAAGAAAGTCTCGTCGCCGTCCACGCTGGGGAAGCAAGCGCAGGTAAAACCGCTCCTGGAAGAACAACAGGAGACCGATACAGTTACCGCTGCCCCCCAGAGCTCTTCCAGCGTGCGTTCTGACCAGGATACCGCGGCGAATCCAGCCGTGGCAAAGCGGGCCCGAGGTCCAAAAAGGCGGAATCAAGGGAATGCCTCCCGAAGCAAGCGATGGACCCCCAGCGACGACCCAAGACATCCGCGCGGACCTCCGAAAGTATATATGTGTATATATATATATATGTGACATATGTGTATATGTGTGTTAATGCAGCTCCCTGCACAATGTGCCCGCAAAGATGCTGCAACGTGTCGAACGCCTGGTGAGGGAGCCCGGGTTCTCGAGAGCGGTGGCGCATCGTGGACCCCCTCGTGGACCCCATCGCACTGCTTGCCCGAAAGGCCTCCACACCACTCGTCGAACGACCGGCAGGGGCAGCCTCAGGCCGCCGAAGTCGGCGGCCTGTGGCGGCCCCGCATTGTGGGCCCCCTGCCCGTGCCACCGGGCAAGGCTGTCCAGGGCATCCTGCCCCAAAGGGGTGCCATGTGCTGCGCCCGATTCGTGGCCCCTCGGAGCTCCTCTCGAGGACGGCCTCGAGCTTCCGCCGCACGACGCCGTGGTACTCCTCGGCGAGCACGGGCCCGGCGCCGAGCCCCTCGATCTCCCGGTCCTCTCGGGCTGAAGCCAGGGGGGCGGAAGCAACACGCGCGTGGGCAATCGGAATGCAGGAACAGACGACTGAGCAACCAGAAGAGTACCCCTAACCCTTTGGGAGGGGACTTAAGTCAGGAGGACCAAACACATTAGGGATAGGGGGTCGTTTCTCCAGATGAATCAGACCAAACCGCTCAGACCTAATCATGACCCCTGCTGCGAAGACAGGGACCTGAGTGGAGCCGCGTCTTCATCGCGAACTTAGGATTCGGGGTTCTCTTTTGTGCTCGATGCAACGGGCGGGGGGGGGGCAGGAGGAGGAGGAGGAGGAGGAGGACGAGGAGAGGAGAAGCAGAGGCAGGATGAGGAGTAGAGGAGGAGAAAGGAGGAGGATGAGGAGGAGGATCAGGAGGAGGAGGAGAGAGATGGGGGGGGCGAGTAGGGGGATGAGGAGGAGGAGGAGGGGAGGAGGAGGAGGAGGAGAAGGAGGATGAGGGGAGGATAGGAGGATGTCGGAGTCGGAGGCGGAGGCCAGGAAAAGGAGGAGGAGGAAGAAGAATAGTAGAGGAGGAGGAGGAGGAGGAGGGGAGTGAGGGAGGAGGAGGAGGAGGATGGAGGAGTAGTAGGAGGAGGGATTAGGAGGAGGAAGGATGGAAGAGGCGAGAGGAGGAGGAGGAGGAGGAGGAGGGGGAAGGGCAGCACACGCGCGGGCAATCGAAACGCACGGAGCAGACGAGCGAGCGCGCGGAACCTGCCGGGAGGGGGCGGGCCGACGAGCGGCCTCCGCGGGGCGACCGTGGCGGCTCACCCCATCGGGCTCCGAGCTCCTCGGGCGGCGTTGACCGTCGGCAGAAACAAAAAACATTCCTCCTCCCCCTCCTCCTCCTCCTCCTCCGCCTCCCTTCTCCAGCTTCCTCCTCCTACGCTCCTCCTTCCTCCCTCCTCCTCCTCCTCCCTCCTCCTCCTCCTCCTCCTCCTCACCCTCATCTCCATGTGAGCGACGATCACAAACGGGTTTTGCGCGAGATGACGTGGCGGCCTTGCGCGGCGGCTTACGCGGGCCGCCAGCGCGGCACTCCACGTTGGAGACGAGGGCGCTCACGCGCGACCTTACGCGGGGAGCTTACGCGCCAACGTCGGCGCAGACGACCCTCTTTTTTGCGTCGCTCACGTGAGTCCGACCATTCCCTGACGACCTACCAGACCACCCCGCGAGGGTGCTGCAGGGTGGGCCGAAACACCCAACAATTGCCAGCACAACTGCAACAAGTACAGTACATAGTGAGACCGCATGAACATCATCGCAAGACGACAGCATGCATGCCGGATTGGGCTAACCGGCTAACATACAGCGAGGGCGCGGCCGCAAGAAGCCTTCCCCAAAAACCCAACCCTGAAAACCCGCGCGCGAGGTGCACCTGAGAGGAAATCCGGAGCGTCCTGAACGACGCAGCTTCTTCCACGGCTGTGGGAAGTCACCGCGCAGCGCGCTGAGCGAAGAAACCCAGGGTACCCTGACGAGAAGCAGATGGCATCTGGATGCGCGCCCCCACTGCACAAGACCTGTGCAAGAGAAGATCTGGCGGCAAGTATCGGGAGATGAAGTGAGAAGGGGCGAGCCTTCTCGGAAGGTTCGGAAGCCCCTCAGCCTTCTGAGAAGTTCTCCAAGCCTTCCCCGAAGACAGAGGGAAGCCTCTCAGGAGGCGCGAGGGCTTCTTAGAAGCCCGGCCGCCTGCTGAGAAGGCCTTCTTCTTCTCCCTTCCCCCCTCGCTCACAGCCGGGAGATGGGCAACGGCGATGGCGGAGACGAGGGAGCGAGGATGGGGACGACGACGGGGGCGGAGGCAGTGGCGGCGGCAGTGGCGGCGGCTGGGGAGCGGCAGCTGGGGCCCTGGCGGCCGTCGGAGACGCGAGGAGCGGAGGGGCCTCCTCCTCCCCCTCCTCCTCCTCCGCCTCCTCCTCCTCCTCCTCCTCCTCCTCCTCCTCCTCCTCCTCCTCCTCACCCTCCTCCTCCTCATCCTGTTCCTCCCTCCTCCCTCCTCATTCCTCCTCCTCCTCCTCCTCCCGTTTTGCGTCCCTCGAGATCGGGAAAGTCAAGGCCCACCAGGACCTGTCTTCCCTGGTGGTCGGCTCGAGGGACTGGTTTGTTGCCAAAGGTAATGACTGGGCGGACAAGGTGGCCAAACAAGCGGCCGCCAGAATCCCCGCCCCGTCCCAGGAAGAAATCGAGCATTATAAAGAATGTCGCAGCCGAGTTCAGAGGCTGGTGAAGTATGCAGCAGAGGCTCTCTCCTTGTGGGCCCCGCTCGCTCCGAAGTCGGGCAAGAAGGCCTATGAGAAGCCCGCCCAGAGTTTCAATCCCCCAGTTGGGGCAGCGGGAGCAGTCAACCAGTGGACTGCGCCACCCCCGCCCCCTGGGGGTCTTCCTCGGCGTGCTCGAGCGTGCCGTGACCCCCAGGGCGTGGCGAGACACCAGTGGGCATGGCTTAATAATCATTGGCTGCGCCTCGCCTGTCACACCCGCGCCCGTACGGACAGCACTCGCAAGACCCGCTTGCGAGAAACATGCCCAGGCAATTCAGTCAGGTTGTCGATGTTAATTAGGGACCCCAGAAGCACCAATTAATGATGTGTGATTACCTTGATGTTGAGTCATTCCTAGTCGTGTGTAAGAGGTGCGGCCGCTACAGCGAAAGCAACCTCAAAGGACTCAAAGGTGAATGTGAGGAGCGCTTCCAAAGCAGGTTTTCCCAAGGTGCGTGGTCCCTCCTGGCAAGCGGCCGTCATCCCAAGAGCAGCATGAAGGCCCGCCCCCCGACTTTCCCTGCCAATCCCTGCAGCCCAGCTCCTCAAGGAAGGAGGGGCGATGTAGGGAAGAAAGCCAGCGTAAGAGGAGAGCGGATGTCACCTCCAGGTTTCGGTTAGGGTCGGGTCGGCTTAACCCTAGCCTCCCTCATTAGCATGTGATGGTCCTCATCCTCCTCCTCCTCCTCCTCCTCCTCCT
>CAUYUJ010018891.1:86915-94422 GCA_963575745.1 Prorocentrum cordatum | reverse complement strand
CCTCCTCCTCCTCCTCCTCCTCCTCCTCCTCCGCCTCCTCCGCCTCCTCCGCCTTCTCCGCCTCCTCCGCCCTCCTCCCTCCTCCCTGAGGAGGGAGGAGGGAGGAGAGAGGAAGGAGGAGGGAGCGGGCCGGGCATCACGCCAGAGACTTCCTCCTTATGTATGGCCCTGAAGCTTCAACACTGGCGACATATTTACTGATGGAGGGCGGGGTGGTTTTCAGAATGTGGCTCTCGCTCTAGCGCCGCGCACACTCGTGTTAAACATTTGCAAGAGCTTCACGGATTGAGGGCGGGTGGTTTTCAAAATGTGGCTCTCACCTTAGCGCTGCGCGCATTCGTTTTCAAAAAACTTGAAAGAAGTTCGCAGATGGAGGGCGGGTGGTTTTCAAAACATGGCTCTCGCCTGAGTCCGCGCACATTCGTTGTTCTAATGTGCAAGACTTTCACGGATTGAGGGCAGGTGGCTTTCAACATGTGGCTCTCGCCTGAGCGCCGCGCATTTGTTTGATTTGCAAAAGTTTCACGGATTTCCCAGATCAATGTACCAGAAATGGTAACTCTAAAATGATTCAACATTCTGAGGGCGCAACAGTTACCTTGATTCGCGGTGTTGAAATCCCAGGAATGGCGTTCTGGCACGATTCAGGATCGTCAAGACGCAACAATCAGGTTGATCCGTGGCGTTGGAATCCCCAGAACAATGTGTTGGCATGCTTCAGGGTCTTCACACGGTTGTCTTCCAACGAGGCAGTTCCCTCAGTGGAAATGACCCGTTGTAGGGACCTATGAATAGGGAGCTTGGAGGGAGGGTGTATTCCAACATCGTCGATGACTCTTGGAGTTACACTGGTCCTCCCCCTCCTCCTCCTCATCCTGCTCCTCCTGCTCCTCCTGCTCCTCCTGCTCCTCCTGCTCCTAGACGTGACCCGGACGTCGATCGGCCGATAGCCGACGACCTGCGCTGCCAGTAAGCACCGAGCTGGACGATCCGCGGGATGTCAGGAGCCAACGTTGAAGAACCCCATTCGGTGGCAACCCCTGGAGACTCCCATACCATCCTGTCGGCTCTTGCGAATCGACGCTATATCGACGCTAATCGACGCTACATCGACGCTTAATGGGCGCTATCTCATCCACTACCAGACGCTAATCGACGCTATTCGACGCTAAAGACAACATTATCCCTGCGCGACCCTACCTAGCAGTTGGAGCCCCTAGGAAAGCAGCATAAGCTAAGCTAAGCTAAGCTAAGATAGCTAAGTTAAGCTAAGCTAAGCTAAGCTGAGATAAGCTAAGCTAAGCTACGCTAAGCTGCGGTAAGCTAAGCTATGCTAAGCTAAGCTAAGCTAAGCTAATATGCGATAAGCTAAGCTAAGTTAAGCTAAGCTAGGCTAAGCTAAACTACGCTAAGCTAAGCTAAGCTAGGCTAGGCTAAGCTAAACTAAGCTAAGCTAAGCTAGGCTAGGCTGAGCTAAACTAAGCTAAGATGAGACCAGCAAAGCTAAGCTAAGATAAGCTGAGCTAAGCTAAGCTAAGGTCAGCTAAGGTAAGTTAAGCTAAGCTAGGCTAGGTTAAGCTAGGCTAGACTAAGTTAAGCTAAGATCAAATAAGCTAAGCTAAGCTAAGCTAAGCTAAGCTAAGCTACGTTAAGCTAAGCTAAGCTAAGCTAAGCTAAGCTGAGCTGAGCTGAGCTAAGCTAAGCTAAGCTAAGCTGAGCTGAGGTAAGGTAAGTTAAGCTAAGCTAAGCTAAGCTAGGGGAACCCAGGGGGCGCGACTGGGGGAACCGCGGGGCGGGGACTGGGGGAACCGCCCGGGGCGCTTTGCACTGCCCGGCCCCTTTAAGCTAAGAGAGTAAGAACCCTCTAGGCAGAGCCTAGGTAGGGAATTAAAAGGGCATACCAGGCTCCCATGATTTGCTGATGAAACCCCATGACTGCGGATAAATGGTTGGGCCTTCGCTGACCTGCGGAACCTGTCCGGTCAGTGCCCGCTGCAGTGGCGCACGGGAGAAAACAAGTCCTCAGATCAAACTAGGCTATACCCGACCACAGACATGCAAGGGCGGCACCTTCGTGCCCACTACAGGGGCCCGACAGGGCCTATCCACGCCGAAGCGGCACGACACCAGCCTGACGTCCTGACTTCTCCCAACACGGGGTCCCTGGAGGCCCCGACCCGTTCCTCAGGGCCGGCTTGTCGTCACGGGCCCGGGCCGTATTTGGGAGGTCCCGGGGCCCAGCGAGGGCCCCCATGAGGCCCGAAACGGCGAAGACCTTCCGTCCCAATTTGTTCTGGAGATTGTGTTTGCGCCCCCCCCCCCCCTGCAACGTCCGTGACGCGGGAGGGAAGAGCGGGGGTCGGGCCTGCGAGCGCCACAGCATGCCTTGCAGCACTACGGCACGCATGTGAGAACCGCGCCGTGCCTGCAGGGGCACGAGCACCCACCCCACCCCACAGCGTACGCTCGATACTGCTACGGGGAGGGGGGGGGGAGGGAGGGGGGGACAGACGTCACGGGCTCACCGAACGGCAAGCAAAACAATCCACAGGACGCTGCGCGTCGGGGCCGTCACGACGCCAACCCGCCGTGCACAGCCGGCGCCCCCTGGGATCAAGAATCTGCGGGCCCGCTCTGCCAGCCTGGCGGCGCGCCGACGATGTGGGCCCCGCGGGGCCCTGGAAGGCAAAGTCCCGAAGCCCGCCGGGAGGGGCTCAGGTCCGACCGACGCCGCCGCAGCCGCCACACACCACGAACGAAAGAACGCGCTCCGATGTTCCCCGCATAGCGTGAGACAAAGTCAGGACGGGGATCAATTCGGGTGAGGATGAATCGAGAATCGCTGAGATCCGACGGCATGTCTCAGGCGCCACGGCCTTCGCAGAGCGTTCCAGAACGCTCTCAGAGAATTTAAAAACACTTTCAGAGCATCTGGAACGCTCTGGAACGTATCTATCCTCGTTCTAGCCCCGTCCGATAGCGCTTCGCTAAGGAGGATTCTCACAAAGGTCGTAAAAAAAGACCACGGACGAGTCCCACAAGGCGGGACGGGGCTATAGACCGCCTGGTCCCGGCACGGTGCGGCAGCCGTTTCGCCAGAGACTTCCTCACAGTGGATTCAGGGATCGCACTCTCGCCTCAATGTCGGCACAACATGTTTGGTCGAGACGGCCACGATCCCCAGTAAAAGATACTCAGGTGCACATGGCCGTACTCTCGCCCTCGTCCTCGACCCGCCTCTTCACCTTTGCTGCTCTTAGGGTGCTCTGCTAGGGCACGGTCGACCCGTATCAGAAGGAAGCGCGGTGAGGATGCCCGGGCCTGGGAGGGCCACGTGAACGTCGTTCGAAAGAGGCTGGCCAGCGAAAGTCCCTATGAGGATGGGCCGAAGGGGCAAGGCTGCAAGGGTTATCTGTTCGCATCGTACTGAAGGACGACATCCCAGAAATAATTTCGAGCACCCAGCAAAAGTATCGAAACGGTGTCGAACGAGTATCGCCTCTCAGGGCCCGACACGTGAAAACCTTCCCGTTTCGGTAATTTCTTGGTGCTCGAAATTCTTTCTGGCGGTCAAAGCTAAAGTAGGTTGGAACATCAGAATGCAAGAGCAGCCTTGGGAAGGTTGCCCATCCTCACGATGCGGAAGGACCCAGCCCGAAGACCCGAGTTTGACCCGACTTTGACCCAACCCTCTGGGAGTCGACGATCCATTGTGCCTGTGTTCCTTCCCCTCCTGGACCAGGAGGAGCAAGGAGAATCATCAGCTCGGGCTTGCCGAGGTCCGCGCGGATCTCTTGGATCGCCGCCCCTGGCGCGCGCAGCGCGCCAGGAGCGGCGACGGAGGCGCCGTCGGGCCAGCGCCGATCCAAGAGAAGTCCGCGCGACGAACCGAAAATTGATGCTTGCGCTCTACAGTCTTAGAGGACAGAAAATCCACCCCCAGAATAACCACCCCGACAAGCGAGACCGTTTAGTAAACGCACCCAGAGGAGGAATCGAACAGGGCAGAGCCGTTTAGTAAACGCCCCGGGCGGTTTAGTGAACGCCAATTGTCCGGTCCGGGGGGGGGGGTCCCCCTTGAAATCTTCGAGAAAAAAAGGCATCGTCGCTCCGACCATTGTGCTCGGCGTCGCCTACGCAATGGGCCGGGAATGTCGAAAAACATACCCAAGCCCGCCCCGCCTGTCACACGGCCCCCAGGGCGGACGACCCGGGAGAACACCAGAAGCAGGGGGCAGAGGAGGGAACGGCAGCCAGGGACCACGACGAACCCAGGGCCAGGGGAAGGAGGAGAGCGAGCGACAAGGAACGACAGCGACGAGGGGGGCAGCGACGAAAAGGGCAGTGTCCGGATGTCAGCCCTGAGATCCGATGCCGCGGGGTCCTTGAAAGTCCCGACCCTTCTCCGACCCTTCTCCGAGGACCGGGTTTTCGCCCCAAGTCGTTTTCTGGCGGTCCCAGGTCCCCACGCATGGGGGGCCCCGTCGGGGCCCTTGGAAACCGAACACTGACAATAACCTCTGGTCGCTATTTTTTCACGACGCGTGGACCTCTGGGATCCAACCTCGCGAAAAAAAAATGCAACATCTTGAAACATCTCGACCAAAACCCTGGACCTCCTTTTTCGGCGGCATGTGAAACGCCGGCACGCCGGGTTCATCGGAGAGGGTCCCCGGGCCCGAAACCAGGCAACAATGCCTGTTGTGATGAAAATCGGGAGCGGCCAAGAGGGGGATGTCCAGGAAGGGGGGGGTGCAAATCATGCCATGTGCGCGGCCCAGCGGGGGGGCCAGGGACGTAATGAAATAAGAAGAGGCGCCATGAAATCTGGGGAAATATCATGGCCCCCGCCATGATATACACCCCCCCCCCTAGTCATCACCCCCCTCTTTTCCGCCCCCGAGAAAAGCTGCATCGCCCGGATCTCGAGTCATGCCGGGATCCCATGCTGGGGTCCTTCTGCTGCCTGAAGATCCTCCTGGCCCTCTCCAGCGGCCTGGAGATGGTCGCCCCGCGGTCCACGACGCCTGGCCCGGGCTCAGCCGCCCGGGTGAACACGAGGACGTAGGTGGCCTCGGGCGCGTCGGGTGCTCCCCCAGACGTGCGACGCCCTGATTCTTTCAGGACGGGGTCCCTGGACGTCCCGACCTGCTCCCCGGGACCGGTCTTCATCCTGCGTCGTTTGTTGACGCTCCTGAGGCCCGGCGAGGGCCCCCCGAGGCCGAAAATGGCAAAAAACCTCCCGTCCTGTTGTTTTTTTTCGATGCGAGCATGTCTGGGTCTGCGCGTGCGCGTCAGCGGCGGGGGTTCGGAGGCGGGGGGCATTTTGCCCAGGCGTGCTCGCGGCGTCCAAAAAAAAAACACGACGGCCCCTACCGAGAAATTTTGGACGAAAATGGAAAGTAGTCAAAAAAATACCCAAAAATGATCAAAACAAAAGATTCACAAATCGTCCACTCCCTATTCTGTCACTATTTTTGAATATCCCTCCTGTAGAGGGACTGGCCCGACTTAACGATACACCCCTGAGACCCGACGACGGGGAAGAAAGGGAAGCATCACAAAAAATCGCGACCCGAACCTGGACCCCATCCTTCTGCGCCAAGTTTCGAGCCGGATCGATCTGGAAGGGTCCTGGGGGCCGAAACCGGACGAAAACGCCCGGCTAAAGAATCTCGAGACGCCAAGATCGCAGGAACCGGCCTGGAAAGGGCCGAGACCTCGGGGAACTCCGCCTCGGGAAAATGCGACATCGCATGCCAAGCTTCGGCGGCGCACACAGCGGGGACGGCGCGAGGCAGGCGGCCTTTGGAGGAGGCAGCGGGGCGCCTTATCAGGCGGCGGGGGCCTGCTCAGACGGGGCCTGGGAGCGCCCAGGAGGCCCCGCCCAAGAGGTGTCCAGGAGCGCTCCAGGAGGGGCCCTTCCTCTGTGTGCTGCCCACTCCCCTGATCGAGGCAACCCTTTCGGGCATCGTCTCTGGATGGGCTGGTGGGGTTACTTCAAATACCTCATTAATCACCCCCCTAAAAAAAACCGGACCCCCTCCAAATGCGGCCTAATATTCCAGACCCCCCTCTTCGACGGGGCGCCTTCATAAACCGGACCCCCTAAGCTCCAATCCAAAGAAAGCGTTTTAATAAACCGGACCCCCCGTTACAAAAAAGCGCCTTAAAAAAACCGGACCCGGGGGACGGTTCATACGGGGTTTGGAGTACGCAGGGCGGCAAGAATCCAGGCTTCTCAGAAGCCAGGAGACTTCTAAGCAGCTCCCTGCCTTCTCACCAGGCCCCCTCCGACCCGCCGTCTTGGAAGGCCGCTCTCCTCGCGCCGCCCCTCTTTTCTTAATGCGCCTCCAAGGACCGGTGGTGCAATCTGCTGCGAGAGGCGAACTCCCAGACCCCCTCGGGCAATGCAAAAATCACGACGGGAAATGTTTCGCTATTTTCGGCCTCTGGAGGCCCTTCCCGGCCCTCAGGACCGTCAAAAAACCACTCAAGATGAAAAACCGGTCTGGGGGAATGGGTCGAGACCTCCAGGGGTCGACGTAATGAGAAGATCATGACGTCGGGGGTCTGGGCTGGGGCCTCTCCAGCCGAAGCCTCCACCGAGCCACAGGTGGAAGCCCAGAGGAAGGCCCCCGTCGGGACAGTCTTTCCCCGCATCCTAAGTGGGGTCCTTGCTTTCTCTGGGCACCCCCCCGCGCGGGAACCTCCCACGCATCTCTTTCAACACTCATCACCTGCTTTTGAAATCTTGGCTGGGAGATTCAAGCTTTCAAATTCCGCAGACCTTTGAAAGCACTGAAAAAATGCAAGCCTGACGAAGCATCAAAAGCATAGAACACACATTGTGTTTACACGTTTCACAAGTTCCTGACCTTACAAAACAATGGTTTCGCTGTGAAAACGTATGGTTCTAGTTGATCGCAATTGTTCGTCATTCAAAAAAACAAGAGTGGTACCTATACGACCACCCTTCGGGTGATAACGAGGTCAGGCGGAGGGGAACAAAAACTACCGCTTCCACGATCGATGCAACTACCAATCTCACTATCGACCTCACTACCGATACCAACTATCGATCTCAGTATCGATCTAACTGCCGCTCGCACGATCGATGCAACCCCCGATCTCCCGATCGACCTCACTACAGGTCCAACGATCCATCTGACTACCCAGCTCACCACATCTCGGTCGCCATCGATCTCATTACCGATCTCACGATCGACTTGGACACCGTCGGGACACCACGGCAGGACACCGCGGGACACCGCGGGACACCGCGGGACACACCCGAGACACCAGCGAGACACCGCCGCGGGACACCGCGAGACAACACCTCGGGACCACGCGCGAGACACCACGGCGAGCCCCACGCCCAGACACCGCGCGCGCCCACCGGAGGCGAGTCCCCCGGACTTTTCTTTTTTAACCCGAGTCGCCGCCCTGCCCTAGCGGCGGCGGGGTCACTCCTCTCGCACGCCCACGGCGAGGCACCGCGGGACAC